>JAODAL010014594.1:0-86900 GCA_025379985.1 Phyllomedusa bahiana | reverse complement strand
ATTGTCCCACTCTGTGGTTCCTCCTGTTTTGCCACCTCCAGAATGTCATTGTGCCACTTCCTGATCTCATGCTGCTGCTGTCATGACCTCCAAATACTGTTTAGCCGCCTCCAGAATGTCATTGTGCCACTGCCTGATCTCATACTGCTGCCGTCGTGACCTCCACACTGTGTGATTGTGCCACTCTGTGGCCAAATACTGTTTTTGCCGCCTCCAGAATGTCATTGTGCCACTGCCTGATCTCATGCTGCTGCTGTCGTGACCTCCACACTGTATCATTGTGCCACTCTGTGGCCTAATACTGTTTTGCCGCCTCCAGAATGTCATTGTGCCACTGCCTGATCTCATGCTGCTGCTGTCGTGACCTCCACACTGTATCATTGTGCCACTCTGTGGCCTAATACTGTTTTGCCGCCTCCAGAATGTCATTGTGCCACTGCCTGATCTCATACTGCTGCCGCCGTGACCTCCACACTGTGTGATTGTGCCACTCTGTGGCCTAATACTGTTTAGCCGCCTCCAGAATGTCATTGTGCCACTGCCTGACCTCATACTGCTGCCGCCGTGACCTCCGCTCTCAGTCATTGTGCCACTCTGTGGCTTCCTCGTGTTTTGCCACCTCCAGAATGTCATTATGTTGGGGGTCGTTTACCAACATTGGGGTCACCCGTTTGCCCCGGTATTCCAAATCACGATCGGGGGAACATATATCGGCCGATTAGAAACTGAGTCAGACACAGAGTTCTGGATCAAATTTCGTTCATGTTCCAAGCAATTCTGACAAAGCAAAGCCTTACACACATATTTGTATAACTGTAATCAAGATAAACGCAGGCGCAATAGAGAAGAGAGGAACGGATGTATGTCCATATTTAGGCAGCTTTTAAGTACAGTTTATTGGTCCACGTTGTCTCTGGGGAAAAAGTCTCTGGGATTGCATTAGCCAAAACTTCAGTGATTTTCCAGTGTTTAAGTCTTTTCTTCAGAAAGAGAACTGATAAGCAGATGTTACATCCTGAGGAAGCCGATAACGGATGTCACGTCCTGGACTGTGCCCATCTTAGGTGCTTCTTCATATTTGCTGTATCATTCTTGACAAAATGGATTCTGCTCAGCTGAAATGCCTTATAAGGAGAAAAGCTTGGGATTTCATAATTTATACATATAACACAATATTGCTTCAAACCTCTCTACCTTCACAATCCCCCCTAAAGACCAAGATTTTCTCCACTGTCCCTATTGTCCTTCCTGAAACTAAGAATAGCATAGGACCTTTGGAAACTGCTCACACTGGGGGAAAAGGGTGTGGGATTTCTTCAGAAGAATTGTGAAGAAACCCCTCTAACGGGGGAATTCAACACGCAACTTCCAGTGACCTACCTAACAGTGTGAGGTTTTCCCCTGGATCTGTCCCTTCAAATCAGAGAATTGACTCTTGGTTCATACTTATGGGGGTCTTGGTAAGAGGGGATGTCTGTGGTGTCTCTTTCATCACACATCAGAGGCTCCTGTTCGTGCATAAGGAAAGTTCCTGAGGTGGCTCCTCCCGCAGCTATCCTGGCCAATAGATTTTTGTAGAGGGGAATGCAGCAGCACAGTACAAACAGTAGCACCACCAGTATAACTAGTAGTACCATGCCCACCTGCTGTAACCAGCGCTTCCAGCCTCCAGTCCAATCAGTCAGCCAGGAGGCCCAAGAAGTGTCCACTCCTGTGTTGTCAGGTATATAGGTGCAGCATTCTTCACCTATCATGCCACAAACTCCTCCTTTCTCCGCCAGCACCATGTCGATGGCTAATCGGTTCTGTAAGGTCATCCTAGTATTGGGGCCTAATTCTTCATAGACTCCCTGAAACCCATCTCTACTGTAATTAACAAACCTTTGCTGGTTATAATAAATGTAATTAATCCAGTCTACATTCTTATTAATTTGAACTTGGGGAATAAGGGAAGCGAAGCCTGCAGCAATTTGATCTAGCGCTTTAAACTGATCTGGGACCCCCCTTGGCACTCCAATAGAATCTATATACACATTAGGGTCTTCCCCTGGAATACTGGGGGCTGCTCGTCTCTCCCTGCTTGGGGGGTCATCTAGGTGGGGGGCTGGATTCCATGGGTAAGCCTTGAAGGGCATGGAAAGCTTAATTAATGTACACTGACCCTTCCAGGTAGCTGGCAACCCACTTCTCAGTTTCCCATTCCCACACAACCAGAAGACATCCAGGAGGGTCCCAGTGAGATTCACCAGATTCCCACTGGTCAGGTTAACCTGGCAAAATCCGGCCGGGAAGACCCCCAATGATGCCTTTCCGTCTGTAGTATTGGGAGAGAGACAAGTGTAGTTCCCAGGAGCGACCCACACCTCCCCAGGTGGTCTCACTTTGGGTTTAAAACTTACAAGGGGGAGCAAGTCCTTACATTCGGAACCATTTTGCTTTTTCAACAGGCTAATAACACACTCTGCATTATCTGCAGTAACTTGGTGATAGGGGTGTGTTTCCATGTGTGGGTTGGCGCCGGCACAGGCCAAACACCCAACTGTTAGATTATGGGCCCTGACGGTGTATTTTACCCATTCTAGCCACAAGTTTTTCCGGGGAGAAACTTGGGTTTCAATAGAAAACACATCTTCCCACTGCATATTTGGGATTGGGACTACTTCTTCTACTGCTTTCTGGAGATTGTATTTCCCATTTGGGGGTACAGTGGGAGTGGCGGTGATGGGTCTGATTTTAAGATCTTTAAGTTCTATTACTCCTACTTCTCCGTTCAACAGTCCGGTATACACACCAAAGACATACTTTCCCATGTCTCCGGGGCTGGGGTGCTCTAGGTTGAGAACTACAGGGAACAGCGCATCGGTCGTATCACTCCCACCCAAGTATGTCGGTCCCCTGGTCAGAGTCATCCTGACCAGTAAGGACCTTCCTTTCGGGTCCTTGCGTGCCCGAGCTTCAGGAGGAGCATATCCCCAGTCTTCCCCCGTATTCCATCCTACATCTGACCAGTAATAGCAATTTTCATTCCCGGGGCGTGTTACACACAAGTAAAATACCCCTGTCACAAAGGATCGAGGTCCATACCTGCGGGGAAAGACATCCTTCTGGCAGGGATTATTGGGGAATATATCACAAGCATCAAATGAAAAGGTTTGCACACTTTGGTTAATGTCCATCCAAAAAATCACTATAGCATTAGCTATAGGTAAAACAAATAAAAGGATATATACAATCATTTTGTCACTGGGTCCCTTTTACAATGAGAAGCATGGATCCACGTGGGCTTTCCCTCCAATTTCACTGCCGTGGGGGTAATCAGGATAACAGTAAATGGGCCTTCAAATCTGGGCTCCAGGCAATTCCTCCTTATATGCCTCTTTATGTACACTCGGTCTCCTGGTTTGAAATCATGCACCGTTTCCCCTGTGGATTCTGGAAGACAAGCAGAGACTGCAGCATGCAAATTAGTCAACTCTTTAGACAATTCAATCACAAATTGTACAGTCCTGTCACTATTTTCCCCTAACTCTTGCTCCCTGACCTCAAACACAGAAGGAGGCTTCCCAAACAGTATCTCAAATGGGGTTAGGCCATGTTTTGCTTGTGGGGTGTGCCTAACGTGGTATAGAACAATTGGGAGAAGGTCTGGCCAGGGCAAGGGGGACTCAGCAGTCATCTTTGACAACTTATTCTTGAGGGTCCCATTCATTCTTTCGACCTTAGCTGAGCTTTGGGGATGGTACGGCGTGTGGAGGCCCAAATCTACCCCTAAAAATTTTTGTATAAGTTTTGTTATTATATGGAATGTTTTTATTCACCTATTCTCCCTGATGCACTTGCAGGAGCTCGCTATGATTTTCTTTGTGTCAGATGCATGGGTTTCCCTGCTCTAGGACGTCATTGGTGCGCGTCAGTTTGCGTGGCTGCATCGTCACTGTCTCCCACCTGGTATGGGCGGAGTTGCGCTGTGGCCGGGCCTCTATGCCGCGTGTCCGGGTGCGTCCCGGAAGTTCGGGAGCGCATGCGGGGACACATTCGGAAGTCCTGGCGAGTTGTCCTCGAGTGAAACAGGTGAGTTACGTTTGTAAGGTATATAAGGAAAATGGTTAATGGATATGTTTGTGCTACGACTAAGGGCTTTGAACAGCCCGAAACGCGTCAGCGTAACAGGCCACCGTATTTTTTGGCCTTATGTCTTCGTTATTTTAATGGCAAGTAAATAAAGGCAATTGGATTTTATTGTTGGAGTTGCTGGCAATCTGTGTCCTCTTCGATGCTGTCTCTGTTGGTGCCTTCCAGACCACAGCCGTGCAATCCAAATATCCGGATATGGTGAGCTGGCCTTCTCTCTTTTTTGATATACTCATTTGTCTGGTGCCGTGCACACATATCGGTAATATTATTACTATTTAATATTCTATTCCATTGCCATGTACCTATGATAAGGATTTGTTATATACGAAGACATTTTCATTGTATACTCACAAGTAAAAATAAAAATGGCCTCATCATCAAGATCTAATAGAGGCGAAAAGGTGGCACAGGTGTTCGATGTACAGGCTGTTACAGAACAAACTAATGTTGAGTGGCGTGGTTTGCTTAAAAATTTGGAAAAAACTTTAATGCAAGAGGTGCGCATTTGGTGGGACCTAACCACCCTGCAACAATATATACAAAAGAAAATGATTCCTCGCGGATTACGGCTGAGGAAGATACCAACCTTTGTGTACTCAGAGGCCTTTCAATTCAGGTGGAATGAAGCTTTGTCTTTATTCTCACAGAGTCTAATGCAGCTAATAATACAAGAAGAACAAACCAAATTCGATGAATTATCGTCCCAAATACAGGAACTAGAGGTCAAGCTTTCTGAATATGGAAATATAGCAGAATATACACAAATTTTGGATAAAGTCAATAAGAATGTGGCAACCCTAGAAACAACAATTATGGCTACTAAGAAGCGAAAGTTCAAAAGGATACCACAGACTATGAATATGGGACTGTGTACCAGTTGCCAAACAGAGACAGCACCAATAGCACTCCTAGATCCATTCTCAAAAATAGGTCTGGGCAATCCTGAAGAGAGGCCAAACAGGCCAAACGAGTGAACTTCAGCTCAGATTCATCGGTAAATTCTATGGATTCAGAAGATGACTCAGATGACCCTCCTGGTACTAACCAAGGTGTGCCTGCCAGAATAGGACACTCGTCAAAAAACGAATCCGACGAGGTGGACGCAAGCACGCACGAAAATTTAGAGCGAAAAGTCCGGAGGAGAAAGAAGAATGTGCAGAAAATCTAAACATTCTGAATTTGTCCAGCCAAGCCTTAACCAAAGAACAGGAAGAAGTCTTGAAATTAGGACTTAATTTTGGTTTAGATAAATCAGTGGACACTTTTTCCATCTTAAAGAGTGTAAATCGGTTTGTCCGGGACTTAACAGTTAAGCGACATTTCTACAATAGTAGGGAAGAAGAGCGATTGCATGAGACTTCAATAGTATCATCTAATGAATTTCAGGATTTCAGTTTCTGTGAGCAGATGGCGATACTCACATTACATGAATTGAATCCTTCTGATAGGGGTTTAGTGGAAAGGGCTAATGAGTTTAAAGTCAAAAATCCCACTTTCTATCCAGTACATGCCAGAGCTAATTGTATGGATACATTTCAAAATCTAGTAGAGCAAGATATTAAACAGCTAGATGGAATAACCAGTAGAAATTCAAATCTAACTAGGAAACAAAAACAAGCACTTATGGAGCTTCGCAGTATGCATCAAATAGTGGTGAAAATGGCTGACAAGGGGGAAGGGTGGTAGTGATAAAAATCGGGCCGACTATGTACAACAAATAAAAATCATGCTGTCTGATGTTACTACATACAGAAAATTATCTTCTGATCCTACTATCGCTTTTCAATCAAAATTAAATGACATCATAAAGGAGGGCATAGCATTACATGTCCTCAACGAGAAGGAATCAGAGTACATGGTATGTCCGGACTCCACCGTTCCCCTCTTGTATGGCCTACCACAAATTCATAAAGGAGTGACCCCGCCCCCTACGCGTCCCATAGTCTCGGGGATATCTTCGCTGTTTGATCGTCTCTGCCAATGGTTGGATACTTATCTGCAGCCATTGGTGACTAGGGTACCAGGTTTCCTCAAAGATTCCAAATCAGTCTTAAACAATCTCTCACACAAGATCTGGAGGTCAGATTATGTATGGTTGGCATGTGATGTCACATCTTTGTATACTAGCATTCCTCTATCCATTGCATTACGTGCGCTTGACTATCACTTAGATTACCACAGTAATTATACTCCTGAGATTAAAATTTACATTAAGATGGTGACCTCATTTCTGATGCAGCATAATTTTTTTATGTTCGATGGGCAATTCTATTTACAACAACAAGGAGTTTCAATGGGAGCCAAATTTTCCCCATCATTAGCGAATTTGGTGGTTTCATGGTGGGAGGCCAGTTATATATACAGTCCTTGCAATCCTTTTGTGGCCGATGTGGAGTGGTACGGCAGATACATAGATGACCTGCTTCTCATTTGGCGTGGCCCTGTGTCTGCCGTGCCACTCTACATCGACTACATTAACAATAATCCTTTCAATTTATTTTTTACATTTACTATGCATACACATAAGATTGCATTTTTGGATTTAGTTCTAACAGGTACACCAGGTCTCCCTATTTCTACTCAAACCTATAGAAAACCACTTTCTGGCAATACCATATTACATTACAATAGTAATCACCCGAGACATACAAAATTATCAATTCCAATGGGAGAGCTTATTAGAGCCAAGAGAAATTGAACCAACACACAAGAATATCAAAAGGAAGCTCATCAAATTTGCTCACGTTTGTCCATAAGGGGTTATCCAAATTGGGTACTTAATCGTGCTTTAGTAAAAGTTGAACACATAACCACGGGACAACTTTTGAAAACAAAGAAAAATCTTCTTCATAGTCCATATATTCCTACAGTTGTCCTAGAGTATAACGCACAATTTCAGCAAATAAGAAATATTATTATGAAGCACTTACCAATTCTTAGACAAGACCCGGTTTTGGCAAATATTTTGGAGGATGGCTGCCGCATAGTATCTAGGAAGTCCAAAAATGTAGGGAAATGTCATTTCACCCAATCTCATAACCTCAATGTTGTCCAGCCTATGTGGTTAGTAATAGGGGTTTTTTTTAGGTGTGGGAGCCACCCATGTAAAACCTGTGCGTTTGTGACTCCTACACGCACTTTTTCAGATGGAAGACAAAAGAATTTTCCCATTAGACAATATATTAACTGCAACACCATGGCAGTAATATATATAATACAATGTAGTTCATGCAATCTATTATATATAGGTTGCACTATGCGCATGCTAAAAATTCGAATATTAGAACATCTTAGTGGGATAAAAAATCCCAAAGGGCCTTACCTTATCTGGACCCCCACGACACTTTGTAGAAACCCACAATTCCAACATACAAGACCTTAAAGTCTTTGGAATAGAAAAGGTATCATTGGGCAAGAGAGGTGGTAATTTGGAAGCTAAGATCAGGGATCGTGAGGCCTTCTGGATACATACATTAAATACCATGTGTCCAGCGGGTCTCAATATCCGCAACGAGACTATGTTACATTATTAGAGTATCTCACCATATGTGTCAAAAATATATATGCAAACAGTCACTTATGTGTTCTTTTGAAATTACAGCATGTACTTTTATGAACACCTGGGATCTAAATTTTTTTATAAGTTTTGTTATTATATGGAATGTTTTTTATTCACCTATTCTCCCTGATGCACTTGCAGGAGCTCGCTATGATTTTCTTTGTGTCAGATGCATGGGTTTCCCTGCTCTAGGACGTCATTGGTGCGCGTCAGTTTGCGTGGGCTGCATCGTCACTGTCTCCCCACCTGGTATGGGCGGAGCATGCGCTGTGGCCGCTCGATGCCGCGTGTCTGGCGTCCGGAAGTTCGGGAGCGCATGCGCGGCATACATTAGGCTCACGGACCTGGCGAGTTGGTCCTGCGATGTGTACAGGTGTGTTAAGTTTGTAAGTATATAGGAAATGTTTACTGGATATGCTTTGTGCTTCGACTAAGGGCTTTGAACGCCCGAACGCGTCAGCGTAACAGGCCACAGTATTTTTTGGCCTTATGTCTTGTTATTTTTAATGGCAAGTAAATAAAAGGCAATATGGATTTTATTGTTGGAGTTGCTGGGCAATCTGTGTCCTCTTCGATGCTGTCTATGTGGTGCCTTCCAGACCACGCCGTTGCACAATTCCAAAATATCAGGATATGGTGAGCTGGCCTTCTCTCTTTTTTGATTACCCAAATCTCACCCTAACATGTTCCATATGTTTAAGGAAAAATACAGGAAGAGAATGCTCGGACCCCTGGTCTGTATCGATCAATGAGGGATTCCAAATCGACATGCTATATCAGTAATCAGCTTCTTTGCCGCTTACTTTGGAGGTCATGTTGGTCACTTGGTAGGCTCTCTGGCCATCTATAACATCGTCTATTGCAACCAAAACATTTTCATATTACGCTCTTAGGCATATGGATGTGGTCCACTTGATTTCCTTTGGAGGGAATATTTGGCTTCTGCCCAAGTGCTGATGGGGATCTTTGAGAAGATGGGGAAGGGTTGCAGGGGGTACAGATAGTACATGCTTGATTGGTCGGCTGCAATCATGGAACTGATTACTGGATCATGGTTAAATTCTGCACATAGCTGTGTGCTGATTCTTTCCCACGATGAGTAGCTCATGGGCCCAGGCTGCATTGGCAGGATTAAAATCGTCTAGTTGTAAACAGACCAAGGCCTTTGCACTCAAATTTCCTCTTTCGAGGGTTGCTCCATCTTTCTTCCACTTTGTTTCTCCTTGCAGTTTGCCTAAATGATTAATAATTTTATTGTATCTGCTGATATTCTTTCTTGAGGGGCCAGACGGGCTTCCAATCAGAGGTGGATTTATCAGTTCCTGTTGTTAAATGAAATTCCTTCCTCTGGGCTCTGGTGGTTATGGTGTAATGGCTCAGGATTCCAGCGACTTGGATGACACTGCTCACAAGAGCTGCTGCTTTTGCGGCTTGGTCCGTGTCTGGTTCCTCCGGGTTCTGTCTGTCCTTCACTTTGCCATGGGCTTTAACCTTTAAGATGGCTTCCTTTGTGGGCAGTTCATGTGCGGCCTTTAGTGACTTGATCTGTACTGACATGCTTGTCTGGGGTTGCAGCTGCTGTGATGAATCTCGATTTTTCCCCCCCACCAAGATGGAGTCCCAATAGTCATGTGCTATGCCATAGCATACCTTGAATCAGTCCATATCTTGGCTGTCTGTCCTTTGGCCATTTACAGGGCTTCTACACGAGCTAGTAATTCAGCAAATTGAGCTGAAAAGTGTGGGGGCAGTGCTTCTGCCATGATGTTTTCTCATACTTCTGTGGTTAATGCAAATCCTGTATGAAAAGTCCCTTTCAGTAGCATATCTTGATCCTATCAGCAAGAGATCAAGATCTGCATGGGGGATCTCCTGGTCACCACTTTGAATGGGGCAGCAGTCTGATCTTGTAAGGCTTTTCAACAATCATGATGGTATCATCTTCTGGGTCATAGTTCCACTTCTGTTTCTTCCCCCCTGTGTATTGTGGAAGAAGATTGGCTGTGTCCGAGAGTATGTCGCCACAGTTAAAGAGCACTGTAAGCGTAGATCGGCGCTGATGGAGTCATATGCTTCGGCAAGGTCTGCTGTAGGACTGCAGCCAAGGTCATGGGGGGGCCTGAATAAGTAAATCATGTCCCAGACGATGTCTGCGGTCTTATTCCAGTAATATCTGTGCGGCGTGTACAGCCTTCAAGCAGTTGGGCGCTGTCCGAGCCACGGGATCCAGACGTGCTGAATAGTATCCCCAGGGGCGTGGTTTCCCAGCATGGTACTTGAGTGAGGACTCCAGAGGCGTGTTACATGGTGATGTACAGCGACATTAGGAACACCAACGTTTAGTAAGGTCTGGATCTGGATCTTAGGCCTTATTCCTGATCAGATTCAAGGGTATTGTGGGTAAGGGGGATAAGCGGCTTCCTTCCTTCGAGACAAAAACTGCACAGCAGGTACTGGCAGTAGTCCAACATGTCCCGGCACTCTTGAGGACCATAAGTCCTGAGTGTGTGTCTCGCGTTCGTAGAATGGTAGGTGGAATATTGGGCCAATGGGTCTTTCCATTAGGGACATTCATAACTGCAGGTAAGGCCTTAAGGCACCAGCAGGTACGCTATATACCCCTCATCCTCTCCACAGATGCCCGCGCGTCAACACGGCTCTAATTCATTGCCTTCTGGAGTACGCACACTCGACTTCGAGAGATAGCTATCACCTCGCCAACCTCGCGCACACACTGCGCACTACGCATCTTCGCGCTCAGAGCGCGCTCCAAGTAGATTCCCACAGATAGCACGTCTGTCCACCTCGTAACCCAACGCCGCTCTCAAGATCCACACAAGACAGGGGAACGGGCACCCAGCATTAATTGGCACAGGTGAGGGCCGCAGCAACTCTACTGAATGCGACCCTCTACCCCAATTAACGCATAAGTTATGTACCATGAGGAGATCTGGACCCCAGGGGGTATGGCCTTCATTGATAAATTGCATAATTTTGTTGCCGAAAACAAATAAAGATACACCGGAGGGGGAGATAAGTGGAGGGAGATGGTACGGCTTGTCATGATTGTTACATCTATTTATTAACCAAATCCAATGATTAGTATTAGCAGATGTTAAGCTGAGTTGTTTCATTGTCACAATATCTTTGCCACTATAGACGGTCCCACAGCATGGATTATAAACATGAAAGGGGGAGATCTCTGCGCTCGTCTGGATAGCAGATACCGTCTCACTTGGGCCCTTATCCTATCAGATAATTCTCACAGTCATGGTTAGCCTCTGAACCAGCTTTTTTCCTTTATAAATCTGGCCAACCCCATCGGTGTGAAAACTTGAGGTTGGCGGGGTTAACTATGGACCACGCACCCGGTGAGTGGTGTGTCTCCATGAACCAGAGAGAACAGTACTTGACAACGTGCTGGGTCCTTTAAAATGCACTGAGCTTGGGATCCCACCTTTCCGGATTGTAGTCGGGTCCCAGGAGGGGGGTACAGAGCACGATGGCCCTCCTATTCCCCGAAACCCCCCTTGACCAAAGCGGGTGACACACACCGCCAATGAGGGTCATCCACTCTCCCTCTGGGGTTCGTGGGGCTTTAGGGGTGGACTTGGGGGTGGTGGACTTAGGGTATGACATAATTGTTCTTTCAGTGCTTGTTCTCAGATGCTAGCTTATCTTCATGATATATATATCATTACACCGAGAGTAATTATGCATTTTTTCTCTCAAGTCTCATTATATATATTTTATTAATCTTTTCTCTTCGATCAAATACAACGATGCTTCCGAGCTGATGCGCTATAATTTCTCATTACACCTTAGAGCCAGGGGAGACAATGTCCCCGCAGCAGCTACCCCCCCTAACTGATGTCTTTGAATCGAAGACCAACGGGTTATCAATCTGCCAGAATTTCAGTGTTGAAAAGATAACAAGTGATGTAGATTGAATATAAATTAACCCTGAATGCAGTTTTCTTTCTTCCTTATCCTCCTCCAACACTTTCAAACTTCCACAAAACCTTCTTGTTGCAAACTTTTGGACTCGGAGGTAAGCTGTGCCATCTCCAACAATCCTTTGTCAGATAACTGCACTCTTTGACTTTCCAACTACCTCTTGCCATTTAGATCGGCTGCAATCTTCCCTTCTTTGGACATTCCCACAACTTATACATTTTGAATGCATTTTTCAATACTTTTTCCCTTCTTTTCTACATACAATCTCACTGACAGTCTCTGCCTCTTCAGGCAACTTATGCTCTTTTTGAAATCATCTTAAACAATTTGGTGTTATATGCTTGGTGAGGTCTCCTAATCCTGACAAAGACTACACAGCCGTGCCACCGGCACTGTGCCCCGGATCACGGTTCACAAAACACAAGGATTCTATCTCAAAATAATAATAAGGTCCCTAGCCTAACAACAATAGTCCACACTGTGTTGCCAAAATGTGGGACCGATAACTCTCCCGGTCTTTGTCAAAAACCACATATCTGTATACTTATATATGCCCAGAACAATCCCTAAGTGATTTAGTTCCAACCGGACCCACCTGAATATTCTAGTAATTACAGTTCTTGTCTAAACAATAACCCGGAGAATCCTCGCACCACTCAAACAATTAACCTTAGAGACTGTCAGGTTCCCACTTATTTCCAGCAACCATACCGGGGAAACGGGGTTCGTGACTATACAAAACAGTGACATCCAAGGAACTAACTGGAAGTCACAGGCAAACATAGTTCGAAACCGTGGCCGGGCTGGATCAAAGTTGTTTGGTTGAGTCACTTTATTGTGGACCACCCGCGGGACCAGATACCACAAGCAATCTACAAACCCGGGGAGACTAAAATGGCCAAGGCGTTAAATAATATAGTGCTAATTTTTCCGAGCCCTTTTGAGGCTGCAGTCCTCATTTGATACCCTCCGGTCCTAAACCCCCGGGGCGGGTTCGGGTCCTTGGGAGTCTTAAGATCCCCAGGTCACGCCTCCGATGGGGGCCCCCAAAATGTTGGGGGGTTTCCAACATTGGGGTCACCCGTTTGCCCCGGTTTCCCAAATACGATGGGGGAAAAAATGGCCCGATTAGAAATGGTCAGACACAGATTTCGGGATCAATTTCGTTCATGTTCCAAGCAATTCTGCAAAGCAAAGCCTTACAACATTTTTGTATACTGTAATAAAAGATAAAGCAGGGCAATAGAAAAGAGAGGAACGGATGTATGCATATTTAGGCAGTTTTTAAGTACGTTTTTTGGTCCACGTTGTCTCTGGGGAAAAAAAATCTTGGGATTGCCTTTGCAAAAAATTAGTGATTTTCCAGTGTTTAAGTCTTTTTTCGAAAGAAATGATAAGCAGTTTTTAACCCCGAGGAAGCCGATAAAAGGTGTCACGTCCCGGATGTGCCCCTCTTAGGTCTTTTTCATATTTTGTATCATTCTTTACAAAATGGATTTGCTCAGTGAAAAACCTTATAAGGAGAAAAGTTGGGATTTTATAATTTATAATATAACACAAATTGTTCAAACCCCCCTACTTCACAATTGTGCCCCTTGCCCGCCTATGCTGTGGGCTGCCGCCCCTCACCTCCACACTCTTCCTTATGTTGCCACCCCGAGCTTCAGCTTGTTTTTTTCCAGCTTTCGTGGTGACTTTACAGGTACATTCCCCCTTGGTTTTTTGGTCAGTTTTTCCCCCTTAGTGCCCAGGAATTTTATAGGAACGATTCTAAGAGCGGCGGCCGTCATCTGGTGATACTAAAACACAACATTGTAGAAGACCAAACCCAAACTCCCCCTGATATTTTAAACATGGGACAACTTTACAGCCCGCAGGCTCTGTGCAGCCTGGAAATAGTGTTTTTAACGCGATTCGTGCCGAAGTAATTCGGAACGAAACAAATTTTTTCGGAAAATTCGGCGAAGTGACCGAATCGAATTTTTGAGAAATTCGCCCATCTCTAAATATGATCATTGTACAATACTTAATTGCATGTAAATATGCATCTTTTCTTTTGTGTATTTTATTTTCCAGTGTTAATAATGCCAATCCTTTTAATTTTTGCTTTCTTTTTACATACACAAGCATACACCTCTAATTTGCTGTATGAGTACTTTGACTTGACTTGATGTGTTGATGTGTTGTGACATGGTTAAACTTTTAGGGCGACATGTATGTATTTTGGCGCTCAGATGCCATTTTTTCAGTGCGCATTAGTAGCTTAGAATGCGCCTGAATCTATGAACCTGTTCTACTGCAGGTCACAGATTTAGTGCTTTCTAGCTACTAAGCGACAATTCTGACTCCTGTAAAGGTAAAGTGGTCTACCTGTTCCAGCATTAATGCTCCTGGATTTGCCTTTCAAAAGTCATACATGCCGTAGAATACCACGGTTGTAGTGCGACGCGCCTCTTAGGCCCACTACAAAGTACCGTGGATGCTTTATAATGTGCCTAATATTGGAGTGCGCCTGATTAAAAATATAGCGAAAAGGGCTGCGTCGTACATACATGTCACCCTTAGTTGTTATAAATACAGATAAGCATAGAGCTGTAGACAAGGCCAACTTTACAGCATTATAGGCTGCGGGGAAAAGCAATGCATTGACCCTTTCCCAAGTACATACCATTATACCAGTCATCACCTCTAATCAAACCCAAATATGACATCCAACCAGACCACACAGTGGCTATTTTTTTTATCAGAACAGAGTGTAGCTAGAACCTTCATCCCCTGAAAATAATGGAGGTCTGGTAAGGCACAGAGAGAGATTGTATTTTAGAGTATGCCCCCATCTGAGCTGAGGCCAACTTGCCATTGGTGAATGGGCCCTATCAGTTTTGATCAAAAATATGTGCTAAGAACCTCAAATTTTCATATATACTATAGATAGCAGAAATGCAATTCATAAATTTAGGGCCACATGTATGAAAACTGTTGAGGTCTAAAACTCACTGACCAATCAGAGCGTCCATCTCATTTTTCCAGAGCACTATATGAAAGGGGCGCTCTGATGGGTTGCTATGGGCAATAAAATGAATTGTAGACCTAGACAGTTTTCATACATGTGGCCCTTAGTGTTTATCTGTCACTTGCCATCTGCAGACTGTTGCTGGTTTGTTTCTGTGCATTTGCAAAACAGTGGAGTTGCTGGGCTCTACAAGGATGCACAGTATTTATATAAAATAGTATATTTTTTATAAATACATACAAATAGCCATAAGGTTATGTTTACACTACGTTTTTTGGGATGTTTTATAGCACGTTTTATGCACTGGAAAACAGACCAAAATCAGCCTCAGACAAGCTTCAAATCTTCCTTCACTGAATATAATATAAAATACGCCTTGTCGTTCACATGATGCGTATTTCACAAGCGTAATTGCAAGCTGTTTTTTGGACGCAATTACGGACATAAAAGTAAGTGACATGTCGATTCTTAAGGCGTTTTTCACTTGTAAAATACGCGTAGGAAACAATGGAGATAGGATTTTGCAAAAGACACTTTCAAAAATCATGCTATTTTTGAAGCAGATTTGGAAGCTGATTTTGAAGCGTAAATTTACACCACAAAAATGCCGTGTGAACATCCTCTAAGATAATTATTTATGTACAATACCTATAAATTATGGTTTTATAGTTACCAATTAACACCATTATACAAGGCAAATATTGCCCCCATATTTCTAATTGCTTGAGAACCCTATGCTCATGGGACCCGTAGTGTATGCAATGGACAAAACAGCCCTGGATCTAGAGCCAGTCAAAATACAAAGAAAAGTTTAAAGGGGTTTTGCCATAATATAATGTTGATGTGGGGTCCTCCAAAATGGGTACTTAATCACTTTTCTAAATATATGTCATTAAAAAAGTGAAGCCTGTGAGAGCTACAGCATTGTTCAGTCTCCCTTAGTTTCCTGACAGTTTACATTAGACACGACCAGGACACTGACAGGAGCTGATCTGGCCGTGCTTGCGTGTTTGTACTTCTTATCTGCTGACAGGGAACATGAATGAACTTTGGAGGGACTGGGGAGAAAAGTGCAGTGTATGAGCCTATCTGCTGTCTAGAGAATCCACTGGTTGTAATGTAATTATTTGAGTGAACATTGCACACTCTCCCTGCTTCCTCGCTCTCTGCTCACCCCCATCTCTCTCCCCCCTATGATGCTGCATGCTGAGTTTAGCTTCTAACCCGCCCAGATAAGAGGTAACGAACACCCTTCTTGGCAAAACCCCTTTAAGCTCACCCCTCCACTATCTTGTTGTCCTGGGGTTCTACTCCCACACACCAAGAACGTCGCTGGTTGGCCGTCACCCCGAATCACAAGAGTTCCAGAGAATGATGACTTCAGCATTTATATATAGAAGATTCCTTATCTATCCAAATTTAAACCAGGGATAAAAAAAACATATTTTTTCGTACTTTATCAGAAGATCCTGCTCTTGTTTTTAAAGAGAAATTGGGCAAATCGCTGACTGAAGGGGTAGCACAAGAACCATAACAGAAAAAGTATTTAATTGGTATGCACCATGTGAGCTCCATTTTTTACAGAGTCCCTGAGGTCCACAAAATGAATTTCCTCCCAAATTAAAGCCGATAAAAAATACTGTACCTTTTAAGCTTAAGAAACACTGTAAAGTAAACAACATTTTAGCCATTAATTTATTATGAAGCACTCCCAGGATACATCATCCCTATGGGTATAAGCCGAAAAGCAGAAACCTTTATAGAGGGCTCTATCTAACATCAGTTTCACTTGCTGTGCATGGAATTTACATTTCATATGAAATGTTGTAAGTTGTTTTTTTTATTGTTCTTGCTCTTAGGATATTTATTTTAATATGCAAGTAATTGTGTTTAGAATATGTGGCGCACATAGCCAAGCAAACAAAGGGCGACATGTATGAAGGAAGGCGCGTCAAAGTGAATTGTCGAGTCTCATTGTCAGTGTATAATGCGCCTGATGTATGAAAGTGGTTTATGTGCGTTCATAAATGGTGTGTAAAGTTTGACGCTCCTCGCCTATGTATTAGGCGCATTGCAGAACTTATGAGCATTAGTAACGCGCATAACATGTATAAAGGCTATAGCTAGGCTGGAAATAAGAGAAATGTCATTAGAATAGCATGTCAGTGAATAGAAACTATGGAACTGATCCTGCTTGGAGGACCACAGGCCCCAGCAAGACCTGTGCTGTGCTGGCTCTTGCCATATGTTGAAAAAAGGGTGAGAACAGCAAAAATACATTTCAAATTTAATGTAGTCAAAATTTAAATTTTACAAATCTGAACAACATAATCAGTGAGTTATTTAAAGTAAAATTAGTTTAAAATGCTATGGATTTTAAATACATTTTATAGGAGATATTTCAATATTTCGGAGATATTTTATATTTTTATGTTAATTTTATATGATCACATTTTTCATTAAATTTAAATAATGACATTTATACAGTTTGATAATTATAATAAATTACATTTTATTAATGTACTGCTGTAAGTTGAGAAATATTGGACATTTTTGCCCCTTATAGCAAATCTAGCTTCACTTCGACTCCTCAGGCTCAGGCAGACCACATTGAAATAGGTCGGCCTGTCCAAGCAGTAATGCACCTAGTTTTGCCGAACCACATTCATATATGTATCCAATCTTACAAATATGGTGTGACACACCTCCATACCGCCCCCAGAACACCCCTTCATGTTAGGCGCATTCAAAAGTGTCAAGTCTTATGAACAATGCGCCTAACACATACGTTAGTCGCATTATACATCGTAGCCGGCTCAGTCAGGTGCATTGTACGCTAGAAAAAGGGTGAAAACCCTTTCATACATGTCGCCTAAAGTGTGGGATGTCATCAACATTGTACAAACTACTGCAATGCTAAATAATATTTTGCTTTTTACAGATGTAGCAGGGTTTTGCTTGACATTATATCACAGCTTTTTATGCTATCTGCTCTTATCACAAAATAAAAGTCTATTGAAATGCATTGAAAAAGTTGAGATAACATTCTGCGTCATGACATCATGGTGTGTTAGCTGTCAAGTTTAGTTTTGCTATATCTGTATATAATTTTTATTTACATTGTGGTTTTTTTTCTTTTCACCTTTCAAGAGCCAAAACTATTTTTATTTTCCATCTACATAACCATATAAAGGCTTGTTTAATGTTTATCAAGTTGTACTTTTTAATAGTACTGTATAATTTACATTACCTTATAATATACTCGAAAATCAGAAACAATTCTTTGTTGAGAGAGATGGGAAAGAAAGCAACTTTTGTTATTTTGCTATATTCATAATGATCTTTTGGGGAGGAGTGGAATGACCAAAAAGTTTTATTGTTAAAACTTTTCTGTGCGGTATAACTAATGGTATATTTTAATAAATCTGACTCATACCAATTATGTTACATTTTTATTATTTCTTTTTTAAATGTATTTATTTACTGACAACAGGGGTGTGTTTTGAACTTTTATATTTTTTAGATTATGTTTATTATGAAACTTATTCCATTAAAACCTATATATGTTTATATTGCTATGTGTTATTTTTAGGAACGGTTTTAGGAACAGATAAATGTAAAAAAAACAATGCAAAGCTAATTGATAAATTACATGTAATCCAAAATAATAACACTGCGAATAAAATGTATACATTTAGGAAACAGGAATGTTGGAATTCAATAATAAAAAGTCAAAATAATTTCTTGGTCCTAAAGGCCCAAAAAAGACCAGCTGTTGTGTGGTTAAAGAAAAAATATAATTATTCATTTTTATATATTCAAAGTTAGACAAATTAAGTAGCCAAAACTGAAATCAAGCAATAGAGACAGTTGGCGGTAGAATTTGGATAGAAATAGTTTCATTGTGGATGCCACTAAGATTCATCAAAGAAAACTATTTATAATGTTTTGTACAGGATCAGTTTAGAATGATCTTGACCTACATGAAATCCTTATGTTCTGTCAATGAAAATGGACAACTTAATACAAATGCTTTTTTAAGACTCGGTGCATGGAATATCAAATCAATCAAGTGTTCTTGTTGTCCATAGTGAGTTTCTAATTAGCGGGAAGACAGACACGGAGGGAGCAAGCCCATAAGGAAGCTGTTTAAAGTCAAACTCCCTCTAAAGAACCTGAAGCAACGTCTAAGTGGTAAAATGCTGTTGTCAGGGTTTTCACTGATATTACAGTTATTACAGCAGAATCCCAGCTATCATTCAACATTAGGTTCTTCTCTTGGTCACACAAAAGTCCAGTGCAACCTGTAAAAAGGCCAATTTTCCTCCAAGGTAGTTTTGATATATGGGCTCTCTATGTTATGTTCTATGGCTAGTTATCCACTTAATGCAGCTATACATGTCCATATGTGTTGTGGCTTCTTACGCCGAGATAAACCATGTACCTCTTGATTGAACATAACAGTGCCCACATCTAATTTTTAGAGAAATGGGGAGTTATGTCTAATAAAAGGCTTAATCAGATGGTACACAACATAGTGGTTTAATATCTGATGCCCTTGAATCCTTGTGTCATGCACCAGCCATTCAGGGCCTGAATTAGGCAAAGCACAATGCTTTAGCTTTATAGGGAACACTCTTTAACAATGAGAATCAAATCCTGGAGATCCTCCAGCTACCCACCTAGTTCTCTAAACAAATGAAAAAAATGAATGTGGTCCATAACACTAGGCACCAAATTTTCCACTTTTTTTCTCCTGGCTAATAAGTGTTATTTGCTGACTGCTTATGCCTAAAAACAATGGAAAACAATTTTTTTTCCCCTAAACTTTGCTTTTATGACTGGGACAGTGAAATTTTTATATTAATCTATTTTACGTTTTGGAAAAGGCAAATTTGCATTATATCTCGTTCGGCGCATCATAGCCCTTGTTACGGGTGTCCCTGCGACCCCCGTGTCGGGTCGCGGGCACACCCGCAACTCCGCAGCGTCTCCTGCTGCGGCCGGTGCCGCAGCCCGACGCTCGGGCTGCGGACACTCCGGCGTGCCCAGCATTGACTTACCTCGCCACGCTCCTGTGTCCGTCCCGGCGCGCGCTCCTGTGGTTTCCGGGTGCGCGCCGTCCCCCTAGCGGCGGCCCCGGCACTACAGGAAAATTTAAAGGGACAGCACGCAGGTGATTGGTTCTCACCTGGTGCTGTTCCTATTTTAGCTCTGCCCCTTCCTAGGCACAGGGCCGAATCGATAGTGCCCTGTGCCTAGAGAGGAAGCGTTCTCAAACTGCCTAGTCCCATTACCGTGTACCGTACTCTCTGTCTCCGTCCTGTGACCACGAATCTTGCCGCTGTCCTGACCTTCTGCCCGCCTTGACCAGAACCTTTGCCGCCTGTCCTGACCTTCGGGCCTGTCCCCAAATACGAGCCTCCCTCCACGATTCTGTACCGCCCCACGCCTCGGCTGCCACCGCAAGCAAGTCACGTCAGGGGTAGTGACCTGGTAGTAATCCGCCGCAGTAAGTCCATCCGCTTTGCGGCGGGCTTGGTGAAAACCGGACCTACTTAGATTCCACTCCCTGGCGTGGCTTACGCCATCGCTTGTGGTGGTCCAGAGGATCCACTACATCTCTGCAACAGTTTTGATTCGGCCATGGATCCCGCCAAGGTGCCTCTACCAAGTGACTCTAACCTCTCCGCCATTGTGGCCCAGCAGTCCAAAGCAGATCGCTCAGCAAGCCCAACAGCTTAACCAGCTATCATCTATGATGCAGCAGCTTTCTCACCACCCAGCAGCAGCAGTCAGCTGCCGTGACAGCTTCCGCGGCAGCCGCTCCCGCTATGTCCGCGTTGTCCGCAGGTCCGAAAACTCCGGTTGTCGATGCCAACGAAGTTGATGGGGATTTTTAAGGCCTGCAGGGGTTTCATTTACCCATTGCTTACTCCACGTGGAACTCTTGGCCGGACTGTTCCCATCAGAAAGGTATAATGTGGCTTTCGTGGTCTGTCTTCTTATTGGTATGGCCCTTGCTTGGGAAACCCCGCTGTGGGACCGTGTTGATCCCGTCACGGCCAATCTGGGTACGTTTTTCAGGAGTTCCGAAGTGTCTTCGAGGAACCTGGCCGCGCATCTTCAGCGGAAACCGCGTTACTGAACCTCCAGCAAGGGAACTCCTCCGTAGGTGACTATGCTGTGCAATTCCGCACTCTGGCGTCCGAGTTGGCATGGAACGACGCGGCATTATGCGCCACTTTCAAGAAGGGCCTTTCCAGCCAGGTTAAGGACGCCCTTCCACCCGGGACCCCCCGTCCTCCAGTGCCTCGACCTGTCGGTCTTCGGGCCATCCAACGTTTTTTGGGGTTTGCCAACTATTACAGACAATTCATCCCTCATTTCTAAAACGTTGGTCGCCCCAATTGTGGCCCTAACCAGGAAACTCGCCAACCCACGACTTTGGCCGCCAGCCGCGAAGAGCCTTCCCCAAATTAAAAGCCCCCTTCGCCTCAGCACCGGTCCTATCCGTCCTGATACTGACTACCTTTTTTTTTGGAGGTCGACGCCTCTTCGTGGGCGGGGGAAAGCTGTTCTCACCCAGAAGAGCCCTAAGGGGCAAGATTCGGGACCTGCGGGTTTTTCTTCTAAAACCTTTTCGCCGCAGAGAGGAACTACACCATCGGTGATCGGGAGTTGCTGGCCTTTAAAGCTTGCCTTGGAGGAATGGCCCCACCTCCTGGAGGGTGCTCGACACACCCGTAAAACATATTAACGGATCACAAAAATCTCCTTTATCCCCAACTGCGCAGCGGCTGAACCCACGCCAAGCCAGATGGTCACTGTTTTTTTCCCAGTTTCGATTTTGTTATACATTTCGACCGGCAGAAAAGAACGTTAAAGCAGATGCCCTGTCCCGTGCCCCCGATACTAGTGGTGAGGGGGGAGGCTAAGCTCGCACATTGTTCCCCCAGAACGGCTCTTTCTCCAGGGCTCCCGCAACTTCCAGCACGCACCTCCGGGCAAGACGTATGTGCGCCCGGACTCCGGAAGAGGGTACTGAACTGGGGACACTGCTCCCGAATTGCCGGACACCCTGGGGTTCGAAGGTCAACTTCTTGATTTCCTTTTTTATTGGGGGCCCGGAACTAGCCAAAAAACGTGAAGGAATTCGTTGAGGCATGTACAAATTGTGCTCGAACAAGTCTCCGCGCACCAAACCGGCGGGCCTGCTGCAACTTTGCCCTTTCCCCCAACAGTCCTTGGGCCCACATCGCCATGGACTTCATCCCCGACCTGCTCCTTTGACGGTAACACAGTTATCTGGGTGGTCACTGCCCGTTTTTCTAAAATGGCCCATTTCATTCCCTTGCCTGGTTCCCTTCGGCTCCTGACTTGCCAGCAATTTTTTAAACATATTTTCCCGTCTGCACGGACTCCCCCTCCACATTGTCTCAGATCGGGGGAGTACGTTTGTCTCTAGTTTTGGCGGGGCCTCTGCTCTCTCCTACAAGTGGAACTGGACTTCCTTCTGCATACCACCCACAGTCTAATGGGCAAGTGGAGAGAGTGAACCAAGTCTTGGGTACCTATCTCCGCCACTTGTGTCCGCAAGACAGGATGATTGGTCGGCCATTGGCCATGGCGGAGTTCTCTTATAACTCCCGGACTCTGACTCTAGGGGGCCCATCCCCCTTCTCCATGTCTTCGGTCGGGCATCCCCGCCCACCCCCCCCGCTGCCCTCTGCCTCCTCCGATGTCCCTGCGGTGGATAGCCTGGTCCGCGCCCCTATCTCCCGTTTGGAAGGAGACTCGCCGATCCCTGCTTCAGGCTCGGCCCGTATGAAGGCCCAAAGCGGACAAGAAAAGAAGACCCCCGCCTTCCCTTTTGCCCCGGGTGATAAGGTTTGGCTGTCTGCCAGGTATGTCCGCCCTTTAAAAATTCCCAGCTCAAGCGGTCCCCGATTCTTAGGTCCCTTTGAAATTCTCAGGCGCATCAATCCTGTGGCCTACAAGCTCCGGCTCCCTCCCAACATGCGCAACCCAAACTCCTTCCATGTCTCCCTACTGAAGCCAGTCATCGTAACCGGTTTCTCGGCCTGTGGTTCCTCCGTCTCCTGTAGCTGACTCCACCAATGTCTTTGCCGTCAAGGAAATTTTGGCCACTAAGACGGTTAGGGGGAGACGATTTTTTTTGGTCGACTGGAAGGGGTTTGGGCCAGAGGAAAGGTCATGGGAGCCGGAGGAGAATATCCTGGATCGGGGTCTCCTGTCTAGGTTTATGCGGGCCAGAAAGAGGGGGAGGCCAAAGGGGGGGGGTACTGTTACGGGTGGTCCCTGCGACCCCCCTGTCGGGTCGCGGGCACACCGCAACGCCGCAGCATCTCCTGCGGCGGCCGGTGCCGCAGCCCGACGCTCGGGCTGCGGACACTCCGGCGGGGCCCAGCATTGGGCTTACCTCGCCACGCTCCTGTGTCCGTCCCGGCGGGGCGCTCCTGCTGGTTTCCGTGTGCGCGCGCTCCCCTAGGGGGGCGCGCGCGGCACTACAGGAAAATTTTAAAGGGGCAGCACGCAGGTGATTGGTTCTCACCTGGTGCTGTTCCTAATTTAGCTCTGCCCCTTCCTAGGCACAGGGCCGAATCGATAGTGCCCTGTGCCTAGAGAGGAAGCGTTCTCAAACTGCCTAGTCCCATTACTGTGTACCGTACTCTCTGTCTCCGTCCTGTGACCACGAATCTTGCCGCCTGTCCTGACCTTCTGCCCGTCCTTGACCAAGAACCTTTGCCGCCTGTCCTGACCTTCTGCCTGTCCCCGACTACGAGCCTGCTCCACGATTCTGTACCGCACACGCCTCGGCTGCCACCGCAAGCAAGTCAGGGCAGGGGGAGTGACCTGGTAGTAAATCCGCCGCAGGGGCAAGTCCATCCGCTTTGCGGCGGGCTCTGGTGAAAACCGGACCTACTTAGATTCCACTCCCTGGCGTGGCTTACGCCATCGCTTGCGGTGGTCCAGAGGATCCACTACCATCTCTGCAACAGCCCTCCATAGACACCAGAGCCATACTCTCTTTGGTGTCCTTAATCTTGGCCCATTTGGTGACTATTGAGCATTTCTTTCAGTACCCGGCATTTCCTCAGTCCCCTGATGACACCAGAGCAAGGTAGAAACATGTCGGGACATGGGTGGTACTGAGACCCATAGTGTGTGATTACTATAGGGTATAATAGGGGCTTTCTGTATATAGGGCAAGGTTCCTGTGTAGGGTCGCTCTTTATTAGAGCGATTGCCCTGCTTTAGATAGGTAGGTGTGTTGGTAGAGATACAGGGATGTAATAGGGACAGTATCAGCGTCCTGACATCACTATGTGCATTACCTACATTTTGTATCTGGTTTAATTCGGGTCATTATTTTTCATTTCTATTTTATTTTTAATTAGAGCATAATAAATGTTATGTTTTAGATATGCACTCTCCCAGGATTTTTCTGTGTTTAAACCATTATATCTCGTTCACATAAAGTCAAGAAAAAAACCCATAAATTTTCAGAAATGAGCTTTTTTTGTAATCTCCCATCATGTTCTCATTGTACTGTCCTTGGTAGCAACATTTGAAGTTCATTACATCCTGGTGGAAGCGCTCGCCTTGCTCCTCTGAATACACTCCCATGTTCTCCTTGAATTTATCAAGATGTGCATCAAGCATATTGTAAGGGTTCCGTGGATTCGCTGGACCACCGCAAGCGATGATAGTTAAGCCACGCCAGGGAACGGAGTCTAAGTAGCTCTCGGTTTTCACCAGAGCTCGCCGCAAAGCGGGATGGACTTGCTGCGGGTGGGCTACCAGGTCGTTACCCTGACGTGACTTGCCTGCGGTGGCGGCGGGGTACTGCGTGGTAAAAAATCGTAATCCAAAGGGAAAGTCAGGGACAGGCAGAAGGTCAGGGCAGACGGCAGAGGTTCGTGGTCGAGACGGGCAGACGGTCAGGGCGGGCGGCAAACAGGAAAAAGGTCAGGAAAGTAAAGCAGGCGGACTGGTACACTGGTAAACAATACGGACATTAGGGGACACTCAAGCTCAATAAGACACCAACGATCTGGCACCGAGTGCTGGGGGCGTAACCCTTATACAGGACCAGTGCCCGGCTCTAAGCCAATTATCGGGACACTGGCCCTTTAAATCTAGACCAGCCGTCGCGCTGCCGCGCTAGGGGGGGCATGCGAGTTGGCGGGCGGACAGGAGGGGGGTTGCCCCGGGCGCCAGGAAAGAGAGCCGGCGTGGGGGGGGGGCGGGTCGCGGGTGACCCGAAGCCCGGCCCCGCAGGCGGGGGAATAGCCGCGGGGGTGCGCGCCCGGCCCCCGACGTACCCCCCCCCCTTAGGTCTCCCCCTTTTTTTTTTAAATAAAAAGGGATCAGGTGACGGTTCCCTTCAGGTTCCACGAACGCTCCCCGGGCCCAAACCCCCTTCCGTCAATGAGAAAAAAAACCGCTTCCCCTCACTGTTTCCCGCGCCAGCACCACTTGACCTAAGATGTTATCAGAGTTGGGCCACGGGAAAGGCGAGACAGTCCACGGGTTTTGAGGAGCGAGAATGGAAGGTGTTCGGGACACGCAGAGGGGGAGGAACGGAGTTTGTAGGAGACGGGAAAGGAAAAAGTAGACAAAAGGGGCCCCAAAATTTTTTAGCCCCCAAACTTTAGGGGGTACTTGAAACGATTATTTGGCAATACCCAAACCCTATCCCCTGGTTTAAAATACGGGGGGGGTTTTGGTAAATTCGGCTGAATTTTGTCGGGGGAAACCCAAAGCGGGCCTGACGGTGACCTGCCAGAGGACTTGTGTCTGTATTTGGGCTCCCGGCAGGGCGTGAACGAAACGGTAGGGGGGGGGGGCGGGCGGGGATGTAACCAAACAAAAAAAAAAGGGGCGGCTCAGTGACTTGAGTCTGGGGGAATTTATGGAATTCCGCCAGGGGGAAGTCGCCCATTATCCTGAGGGAGCCCCAAAAGTCCCCGATAAGTGCTAAGATTGGGTTTGCCCTCCCCCCTGCCGTTGGTTGGGGGTGGTGCAGAGAAAAGTCCGCTGAACCGAAAAAGGGCCCACAGAGACCCCGCCAAAATTTGATACAAAATTTGGACTCCCCTTCAGAGTGATGTGAAAAGGGGGCCCCATGCAATCGAAAGTGTGGGGAAAAAGGGCTGGGCTAGCGGGGGTTTGCCGGGGGTTTACCCGGGGGGGACAAAATGACCCTTTTTTAGAAAATCGTAACACCACCCAAAATGCCCGTGTTTCGGTTGAGGCGGTAGGTCGTGAAAAAATCCTAGAAATATGGGCCCAAGGCTTCTCTTGCACCGGGGAGGTTGGGCGACCGCGGGTTGAGGGAAGAACTTTTTTCCCGGGCCCGGGGAGGTACAGGCTAAGACAAAGTTTTTAAACGTCCTGCAAGAGGGGGGCCCCCCTCATCCGAGATGAGTTGTACGGATTTGCGACCCCCAGGTGACCAGCTGTTTTAGAAGAATGTCCCCCTTTTGGTTCGAGGCCGCAAAGCAGGCGGACATGGTTTCCCCGGAGGTAACTGTTGAAGGTCTACAGAAAGGGCGAAAAAAAAGCCGTTCGGGGGATTTATGTGCTGCAGGGGTGGCTCCAAACCCACCGTGTCGGAGATCTAGAGAGACGTCCCCCTGATGTTTTTTTTTTTTCCCGGGCGGAAATGTAGGAGGAAATCAAATCGGTGCGGAACTGCATGGTTTGTCCCACAGTGGAGTCGCCTGTGGAGAGGGCAGAGGGGGCAGCAGAGGAGGTGCAAAACCCGGTTCCTCAAAGACGGTGCGGACCCCCGGAGGAAGGCTTGCAGATTAGTGTAGCGGAAACTCCCCGGTCCACAAGGAGTGGGCCCAGGCCGGCTTCCCGATAGGAGGAATATGAAGGCCCCTTTTTGCCCGCTCAGTAGGAAATGATGACCCCCATCTCGATGTGGTTTGGGCATTGACGATGAACCTCTGCACTTCTTGGGGTCTCATCATAGGGAGGGAAAGGGGAGAGAGAGAAGGTCCAGAGTAGGGGAGGAAGGCCGGGTCCGGGCAAAATGGGGGCAGCGGGACGGGCAGCCCCTTTGGGGGGAGGTGGGGGCCGCAAGGTTCTGATCAAGGCCGCAAACTGGCGATACGTGACTCTGCTGGGCTAAAGGCCGTGCAACGTCCCGAGTTCGGGGGGGTACCCCGGGGCATCCATGGCCCGATGTACGTAAGGGTTGGGGGATTCGCTGGACCCCCCGAAGGTGAAGTTAACCAGCCGGGATGGGTTAAGTAGCCCCCGGTTTTCACCAAAGCCCGCCGCAAAGCGGGATGGACTTGCTGCGGCGTGAGGCTACCAGGTCATTACCCCTGAGGTGACTTGCCTGCGGTGGCGGCCGGGATACTGCGTGGTACAAAATCGTAATCCAAAGGCGTAGTCGGGGACAGGCAGAAGGTCAGGGCAGGCGGCAGAGGTTCATGGTCAGAGATGGGCAGACAGTCAGGGCAGGCGGCAAACAGGCAAGGTCAGGAAATGTTAGCAGGCGGACTGGTACACTGGTAAACAATACAGACACTAGAGACACTCTAAGCTCACTAACGCACACCAACGATCTGGCACCGAGTGCTGGGGGCGTGCCCGACACGAAGCCAATTATCGGGACACTGGCCCTTTAAATCTAGACCAGCCGTCGCGCGCGCTAGGGGGCGGGCATGCGCGGCCGCCATGACACATATGGACATTCTGCAACCCATTTTGCAGTACTTCTTCATCAGAGTGTCAACCAGCTTCACAGTTTTTGGGTTTGTTGTCACCAAGAAAGCTGCAAACTATCACGACAAAGCTGTTCCGGGCCTCTTTCTCTTTCCTGGTGCGCGTCTTGGGAAATTCCATGCATTCCAATATCTTCTTTATCTGTGGCCTGACGACTATACCAGCTTTGACCTTAGCCTAAGACAGCTTAGGGAAGAAGTCTTGAAGAAACTTGAAGGTTGGCGACTCTTTTTCTAGAGTTGTGACAAACTGTTTCGTAAGGCCAAGTTTGATGTGCAGTGGAGGCATAAGCACCTTCTAGGGGTCAACCAGTGGCTCCTATTTGGCATTATTAATCCCTGCAGAGATCCTGGTCCGCTGCGGTCAGTCCCTCGTGTTATAGTGTGCTTTGGTGTCCCTGTTATCCCAAAGACAAAGGTAGCAGGGAAACTTGGTTAAACCGCTTTGAAGACCCATCAGTAATACTACCATTTTGAAGTCTCCGATGACCTCCCAGCCGTACTTGATATACAAGGTCTTGACGCTACTGTACTCCACTTTGAGGTGCACTGATTGAGCCAGAGGAAGAGACGGGTACTTGTTATCATTATGGAGCAGCACTGCTTTAAGGCTCCTGCATGAGCTGTCTATGAAGTGGCGCCATTTTTTCAGATTACATGCTATTCCAATTGCATCGAACATACCTGTCACATTGTGGCAGAAGCAGAGTGATGGGTGAAGAAGCTGAAAAAAAGATGGTGATGCTTCCTCTAACCTGCAAATTGAACGTTTTCATCCAATAAGTTCCATTCCTTGAGCCTAGCAATCAAAAGTTTGGCATTTGATTTTGTAGGACCAAGATCTCTGATAAAGTCATGGAGGTCTTTTTGATTGGAGTAGTATGTTTTTCTTTCCTCTTCTTCCCCTATGAAATCTAGATCTTTGTAACTCTTGAGTTGCTGCTAACTTGTTACAGCGGGTCTTTCATTGCAGGGAATTCTACAGGAGAATTCTGCTCATTGCTGACTTTAACGGGTAGCGGCACATCCCTGGGCGCCTGTCGGGAGTGGGTGGCGCCACTGACCGTGCTACGGGTCGCGGGCGCACCCATCCCGTCCGCTTACCTGACCACGTTCCTGTCCTGCACTCTCCCCCTGCCGGCCGGAATGCGCACGCGCGTCCCCTAGCGCGCGCACTCATTCTTGTGAATTTAAAGGGACAGCGCGCCGGTGATTGGATAATTGCAGGGCGCTGACCCTATATAATGTATGGGTCCATGTCACTTCCCTGCTGGATCTTTGTTGCCTCCGTGCCCTAGAGAAAGCGTTATCTTTGTTCTTGTCTCTGCCGTGTTCCTGACCCTTGCCTACGTTTCTCGACTCTGAACCTTGCCGCCTGCCCTGACCCTCTTGCTACGTCTACTGACCACGAACCTCTACTGCCTGCCCTGACCTTGCTGCCTGTTCCTGACTATGTCTATGCCTCACGATTCTGTACTACGCTGCACCTCAGCTGCCACCGCAGGCAAGTCCCGTCAGGGGTAGCGACCTGGTAGACTCCAGCCGCAACAAATCCATCCTGTTTTGCAGCGGGCTCTGGTGAATACCAGGACCTACTTAAACTCTGCTCCCTGACGTGGCTTACACCATCGCCTGCGGCGGTCCAGAGGATCCACTATCCCAGCCATTACAGTAAGATCCTGCCACATCTCTTCCCACCGGTACATATTCCTTGCTTGGGAATAATTCTGAAATAATCAATGTGTTGATGGGAGTCAGGTCACAGGCTTTCACTTGCATCTTCACGTGATAATCAATGGGTGAGTCCTTCTTACTCTGCAGCATTTTGATGTTTTCCGCATTCCAGATCTGTGTCATATTCAGTCGCCCTGGAAGCCTGAGACCTGAGCCAGCCAGGTCTATATACTGTGGACTTCCGATGTCACCCATCAACGGATACAAAAGAAGAATGCACCCTTGTAAATTCCGATAGTACAATCACCAGAAGTCACCTTTTTGTCAGACAGCCTTTGGTTACTAAAGGTCAGCATGAAAGGGCTATACTACAGACTTGCCACCTCCCAGGATGAGGACACGCTGGTCTTTCAAGAACATGAACCTGTTTCGTCACCCAGTGATTATCACGTGAAGCTGCAAGTGAAAACCTGTGCCCTGACTCCCATCAACACAAAGCTGATTTCAGCATTATACGTGAGCGAGGACTATGTACCGGTGGGAAGAGATGTGGCTGGATCTTACTGTAATGGCCGGGATAGTGGATCCTCTGGACCGCCGCAGGCGATGGTGTAAGCCACGTCAGGTAGCGGGGTCTAAGTAGGTCCCGGTATTCCAGCGTTCTCCATTGCCGCCTCCTCAAGCCTCCGATGCGGAACCCATGCAGATGGATTGGACCCACTTATCGGAGCAAGAGCTGACCCGCCATTGGGCAGAGAACTTATGTCTCTACTGCGCCAGCTCGGATAATTTCCGCAGAAGCTGTCCGCTACGTCCCCAGCGTTCGGGAAACGCTCGCACCTAGGTGCTGTAGGAGAGGCGTCCCTAGGTGCTGATTCCTCCTCTCCACGTTTAATGATGCCAGTGGAGGTGTCATCTGATGCTGGTCTATCGTTCCGGATTTCTGCCTTCCTGGACTCCGGGTCAGCCGGGAACTTCATCCATGCTACCTTGGTAACCCGTTACCGCTTGCCAGTAGTCCGTCTGGAAAAGCCTCTGCTTATTTCTTCGGTCAGTGGGGAGCTCCTTAACCCCTTAAGCCAAACACCTGAAAAGTAGTCAATGACCAGAACATTTTTTTAGTTTTTGCCTCCTTGCGTTTCAACAGTTGTAGCTTTTTTATTTTTTCAATTACACAGTTTTGTGAGGCCTCGTTTTATTCGAGACAAGTTGTACTTTATGGGGGAATAGTTTAAGTTCACTTATAAATAATTGCAGTATTTTTTTTTATTTTTTTTGGTTTTTTTTATTTTTTTTTACACCATTCACATTTCATATTTAATAACTTGTTAGATTAATTCTACAGGTTATTGCGGTCATGTGGATACCAAATATGTGTAGGCTTTTTTGTGTGTGTAATTTATGCACAATTATTTTTTATTAAATATTTATTTTTATTTTATTATTTATTTTTTATTCTTTTTTTTACACTTTTTGGGCGACATGTATGAAGATCGGCGCGTCGGAGCGCCCGTTTTTGAGCGCTCGAACGTGAAAGCTACGCCTCATGTATTTTGGCACCCGAGGTGCGCTCATACATGCGGTGTTAAGTCCCCTGCGCCTCGCCAGTGTCTGAGGCGCAGTGCGGGACTTAGGCGCAGAAGGACTGCACCTCACCTGTATCTCCGTGGATCGGAAGATTCACCGTCCAAGGAGATGCGCTCATACATGCAGTGAAAAGTTCCCTGCGCCTCGCCAGTGTGTGAGGCGCAGTGTGGGATTTAGGCGCAGAAGGTCTGCGCCTAACATGTATTCCGATTCGAGATAGGCTGGAAAACAGCGAGAAATCATTAAGCATGTTAGTGAATAGCAAAAAGAGTTGTCTTTCAAATGAATGAATGAATAAAGAGAAAAATCAAAGCTGTCTAAAAGCGATTAAATGTATTGAAAAAGTTGATCATTTAAAATTAAAGGGAAAATATATAAGATCGCTAAAGAAATAAATCTCAGCTCTCAGCTCCGTGAGGCATGGAGTATGAATAAAAAAAATCGTTTTTATTAGGTGTAAAACATTATCTGAAAAAGAGCTCAAACCTTCTAAAAAAAATACATAAATAAAATCACTAACAAAAAATCAATAACGGCGCAACATCAGGAATTGGGATATTGGAAATTGCCGGGAAATACAGTAATTCAAATTCTGTAAGCGCTTCTCATTGGTCGGCATAAACCAGCCAATCAGAATAGGAGCGAGAGTGACCCATTATAACCTATAGAGTAGTATTGATCAATCAAATGAAAAGGTGGGACAGTTCAAAATACAGTAAAAAATGAAGAAAAGAGCTGATTTACAGACCACAAGAATCTCTTGTATCTTCAGACGGCCCAGCGTCTAAACCAGGCATCCTCAAACTGCGGCCCTCCAGCTGTTGGGAAACTACAACTCCCATCATGCATTTATATAATCGATAACAGTGGGAATGATGGGAGTTGTCGTTTCCCCACAGCTGGAGGGCCGCAGGTTGAAGATGCCTGGTCTAAACCCTCGCCAACCAGGTGGTCTCTCTTTTTCTCACGTTTTGACTTTCGCATTCACTTCCGGCCTGCTGAGAAAAACGTCAAGGCTGATGCCCTCTCCCGTGCCTCTGATGTGGTTGGTGAAGAACCCATGTCACAGCACATTATTTCTCCCGAACGGTTGGTTCATATGGCTCCCGTGGATCTCCAAGGCGTTCCTGCGGGCAAGACTTATGTGCCTCTGGCGCACAGGAAAAGGATACTGGAGTGGGGGCATAGTTCCCTGTTGGCTGGTCACCCCCGAGCACGGAAGTCTTATGCTCTTATCTCTCGGCACTACTGGTGGCCAACTCTGGCACAAGACGTCAAGGACTTCACCCTCTCCTGTGTCACGTGCGCTCGAAACAAGGTCCCACGTCACGGGCCCGCAGGTCTCTTACATCCGCTGCCCGTTCCAGAAATCCCTTGGACACACATAGCCATGGATTTCATCACGGACCTACCTATGTCTTCGGGAAATTCAGTTATCTGGGTGGTCACGGACTGATTCTCGAAGATGTCCCACTTCGTGCCTCTTCCTGGCCTGCCGTCTGCACCACAATTGGCCAGTCATTTTTTCCAGCATATCTTTCGTCTACATGGGTTACCTTCGTACATCAACTGCGATCGGGGAGTTCAATTTGTATCCTGATTTTGGCATGCACTGTGTTCCTGTTTGCAAGTCAAGCTAGACTTCTCTTCGGCCTAACACCCTCAGTCCAATGGACAGGTGGAAAGAGTTAATCAAATTCTGGGAGAATATTTGCGTCATTTTGTATCTGGACGTCAGGACAACTGGACCAAGCTGCTCCCCTGGGCGAGTTTTCTTACAACCATTGCGACTCCGATGCAGCCGGCGTTTCTCCATTTTTTGTAGTCTATGGCCGCCACCTGCGCCCTCCCCTTCCCCTGCCCACAGGTTCGGAGGTGCCTGCTGTGAATGACCACGTTCAGGATATCAAGGCCATCTGGCAAGAGACTCGACGTTCCCTACTTCGGACCTCTGCTCATATGAAGTCTCAGGCAGACAAGAGGAGAAGACCTGCTCCAACATTTCTCCCAGGGGACAGGGTGTGGCTTTCTTCAAAGTATGTACGTCTGAAGATTCCCAGTTACAAGTTAGGTCTTCGCTTCCTGGGACCCTTCAAGGTGCTCCGGCAGCTTAACCCGGTGACGTACAAACTCTGCTTACCTCCATCGCTCCGGATCCAAAACTCTTTCCGCGTCTCCCTTCTCAAGCCTCTGGTCCTGAACTGCTTTTCTTAGAAGAAGGTATTACCACCCCCGGTAGCTAATTCTGCTGACATCTTCGAAGTCAAAGACATCCTGGCCATGAAGACTGTCAGAGGGAAGCATTTCTTCCTCGTGGATTGGAAGGGCTTTGGACCTGAGGAGAGATCCTGGGAGCCAGAATCGAATATTTTGAATCATGATATCATCCGCAGGTTCCTTCAGGCTAAAAAGGAGGGGAGGTCTAGGGGGTTGGGAGTACTGTAATGGGTGGCGCCGCGTCCCGCCCTGCGGGTCGCGGGCGCACTCATCCCATCCGCTTACCTGAGCACGTTCCTGTCCTGCACTCTCCCTCTGCCAGCTGGAATGCACACGCGCGCCCCCTAGCTCGCGCGCTCGTTCATGTGAATTTAAAAGGACACGCCGGTGATTGGATAATTGCCGGGCGCTGATCCTATATAATGTATGGGTCCACAACACTTCCCTGCTGGATCTTTGTTGCCTCCGTGCCCTAGAGAAAGCGTTATCTTTGTTCTTGTCTCTGCCATGTTCCTGACCCTTGCCTACGTTTCTCGACTCTGAACCTTGCTGCCTGCCCTGACCCTCTTGCTACGTCTACTGACCACGAACCTCTGCCGCCTGCCCTGACCTTGCTGCCTGATCCCGACTACGTCTACGCCTCATGATACTGTACTACTTTGCACCTCGGCTGCCACCGCAGGCAAGTCCCATCAGGGGTAGCGACCTGGTAGACTCCCGCCGCAGCAAGTCCATCCCGCTTTGCTCTGGTGAATACCAGGATCTACTTAGACTCCGCTCCCTGGCGTGGCTTACACCATCACCTGCGGCGGTCCAGAGGATCCAATATCCCGGCCGTTACACTGACAGTGTTTGTACTTTTGTTTTATCACTTTCCTGATTGCAAAAGCAAGGTTTGGGGGTAGTAAAAGCGATTTTCTTTATTTACTAGTCATAACCAAACAGGGAATAACACTCATTAGCCAGGAACAAAAATTGTGTTACATAGTGTAATCAGTGGAATTTTCTTCATCCAGTTTTCATGTTGTATGATGTTGTAACTGTTGTAACTGTTGATACTAATGTTTCAGAGCTGCACTTGTATATACCCAACAATGGTGGTATGATAATGTAAGTACCTCCACAGAGTTTGTATTATTGGGCATATTGAATAATTCATCCAAGCAATATTTTTTATTCGTCATATTTTGCATCATCTATATTATGACAATTATTGTTAATCTCATTGTATTTACTTTAATTTGTCAAGATTCTCATCTCCATAAACCCATGTATTTTTTCTTGGCAAATCTGGCTTTTATCGAAATCTTTTACACTACAACTATCACTCCTAATAGTCTTAAAAATTTTCTTCAGGAGGAAAGAACTATTTCTTTTATTGGTTGCTTCACTCAGATATATTTCTTTGTTGCACTAGCCGGCTCAGAGTGTATCCTCTTGTCGGTTATGGCTTATGACAGATACATTGCTATATGTCATCCCTTGCTGTATTCCATAAAAATGAACCCGTCTTGTTGTATACGTCTTGCAGTGCTCTCCTGGAGCATAGGATTCTGAATTCTGTCCTTCAAACTGTTTATTTTGCATCACTGCCATACTGTAATGATCATACCGTCAATAATTTTTTCTGCGAAATTCCACCACTCTTGAAATTGTCCTGTGAGCACAATAAATACGTTGAAATATTTGTAAAACTTATTGGGGAATGCATATTAGCGGGTGACCTGGTCTTAACTATAACATCATACATCGCCATAATCAGAACAGTGTTGAGAACGCCCAGGAAAAACAGAAGTTATAAAACTTTTTCAACATGTGGATCTCATCTTACAGTGGTTGCAATTTTTTTTTGGGACACTACTTATTCCATTTCTTCATCCAAATTCACCTTCTTCTGCACTGGATACAGCATTTTCTGTTATTTATGGAGTAATAACACCCCTCATTAATCCTTTTATTTATAGCATTAGAAATACAGACTTCCAGAAAGCCATTCAAAAGTGGATAATAAATAAGAATAAATATCATTAGTGGATATATAAACTTGAACGCAATTTTTTCTCTGGATAGGTTAAATGTCTGTATTGATTCCTTTCTTACTATAGCATTACATAGGTTGGAGCTCAGTTGTTTTCTGATAGAGGGGTCTCTGGTACCCTACATTCTGACAGATTGTAATGATGATATATAATAATATAATGACTCATCGCAATGGCCAATAATGAGACTTTGGAGATAGGCTCCAACATACTCAATAAGGGTATGTTCACATGGCTTGAATTGCCGTGCATTTTTGCGCACACTTTGCCGCATATTGCGCTTTACAATTACGGTAATTCATAGCTCTCATAGAGAGGTATGGATTATGTGTCGTTCCTCATGCGTACAACTGTACGCGCGGGGGGGAGAGGGGGGAGTTTACATGTACTATTTGCGCCGCAATAAGCCGTGTGAACATACCCTAAAGGTTACAAGCCTTTGAAATTACAGACGTATAGATTCACTTGGAACCAGCACTGGTTTATTACCAATTGCACAAAAATGGTACACATAGATCATGAAATTAAAATTTAATTTTTCCAGTGTCAAAGTTTGGTTGTATTTAACTAAAATTGTTGCCAAGTCTACAAGTCTGTTTTGTGTCATTATTGAGTGCATGCAAGGTTTAAATAAGTTTTAACTTACTAAAACTATGTTCACCACTTGTCATAAAAATTGGTAGTGTTAGATGTTAAAAGATTCACTGAGAGCTCAGGTTACAGTTGCCAATTAAAGTTCATTGAGAAGGAAGGAAGAGGAGAGGCAGAAAGAAAAACATAGATAGTGCTAGCTGTATAGTAGGAATTTTATTTGTTCTCCATGTTGGACTCACAGCTACACTGCTCCTTACTGCTCTCTGACATCCTTCTTAATGCTGTTGGTTGTATGTAAGAGTCTCCTTTCACTTTCATCTCCTGTCCCTCTCTGCTCAATAGACTCGGGGAGCTCAATACTGAATTAAACTTACTAGCTATTTTAGGTATAGAGAGATTGGTGTTTTCTTCATCTTGCTGCATATGGGCTATGCAGAGTCTGATTCTAGTGTCTATTTCTTACCAATTGTTCTCTGGTCAATTAGAGAACAAGTGGTGATGGTGATTCCATCTTTACTACTGTTTAGTTCACATACTGTGGCATAGGACTAGTACAGCATCATCATGTTATTCAAACACCTAAGCATTATGGGTAACTCACATACATATGAAAGCAGACAGTACCGTTCGAAAGTTTGGGGTCACCCAGACAATTTTGTGTTTTCCCTGGTAACTCATACTTTGATTTATCAAATGAGTTGAAAAATGAATAGAAATATAGTCAAGACATTGACCAGAAATAATGATTTTTATTTGAAATAATTTTCTACTTCAAACTTTACTTTTGCCAAAGAATGCTCCCTTTGCAGCAATTACAACATTGCAGACCTTTGGCATTCTAGCTAATTTGCTGAGGTAATCTGGAAAAATTTCACCCCATGCTTCCAGAAGCCCCTCCCACAAGTTGCATTGGCTTGATGGGCACTTTTTACGTACCATACGGTTAAGCTCAATGGGGTTGAGATCTGGTGACTTCGCTGGCCACTCCATTACAGATAGAATACCAGCTGCCTGCTTCTTTCCTAAATAGTTCTTGAATAATTTGGAGGTGTGCTTTGGGTCATTGTCCTGTTGCAGGATGAAATTGGCTCCAATCAACTGCTGTCCACAAGGTATGGCATTGCAAAATGGAGTGATAGCCTTCCTTATTCAAAATCCCTTTTCCCTTGTACAAATATCCCACTTTACCAGCACCAAAGCAACTCCAGACCATCACGTTACCTCCACTATGCTTGACAGATGGCATCATTCACTCTTCCAGCATCTTTTCAGTTGTTCTGCATCTCACAAATGTTCTTCTGTGTGATCCCAACACCTCAAACTTCGATTCGTCTGTCCATAACACTTTTATTCAAAGTGGCTTTTTCTTTGTCACTCTGCCTTGAAGGCCAGTATTGCAGAGTCGCCTCTTCACTGTAGACGTTGACACTGGCGTTTTGCGGGTACTATTTAATGAAGCTGCCAGTTGAGGACCTGTGAGGTGTCGATTTCTCAAACTAGAGACTCTAATATACTTGTCTTGTTTCTCAGTTGTGCAGCAGGGCCACCCACTTCTCTTTCTACTCTGGTTAGAGCCTGTTTGTGCTCTCCTCTGAAGGGAGTAGTACACACCATTGTAGATAATCTTCAGTTTCTTGGCAATTTCTAGCATGGAATAGCCTTCATCTCTCAGCACAAGAATAGACTATCAAGTTTTATATGAAAGTTCTCTTTTTCTGGCCAGTTTAATCGAACCAACAAATGTAATTCTCCAGATTCGGTGGAGGAAGGAAACTTGTTGGTGTCAGTAACAATATGTTACTAACAAAGGTAGCTAGAATGGCTGCCTTGCAGCCAGGTATGGGTTTCCTTTCCCGGGACGGTCGTAGATTTGGGTGGGAGGCCGTCCCCATGTTCCAGGCCATGTTTTGGGCCAGTGCCTGGAGGGCTTTAAGAGGTCTTGGCTTGCAGGTGCTAAGGGGGTGTGGTCTGCTATCTGCAGTTTGGATTGGCAGTGGAGCTTGAAGGAGGCTCTGGCCCCAGAGGCTTAGGAAAAGCTGGAACCCAGTAAGGGACTGGGTAAAGTACAAGTTGCTGTGTTGTGATGCTGGACAGTAGGTCCACGTCGTGTTAGAGAGGGTTCCCTACTGTATCTGTTTAGGTAGTGGCTAGATGGCCGAGGGTTTTGTTTGTTTCTTTATTTTTGTACCTGTATCCTGAGCCTCAATAAAGCTGGCTGCGGCCAGTTTTAAACGGAACCTGGTGTCTGACTGCCATTCAGCTAAGAAAGTGGTGATCCGGGAGCTGGAGAAACCCCCAGGACGGTCCAAGATGGCGTCCAGGTGCAAGTAAGGCGCTACTATATATATATATATATATTATATATATATATATATATATATATATAATATATATATTATATATATATAGATAGATATATATATATATATATAATAGATATATATATATATATATATATATATATAATATATATATATATATATACACACACACATTCTTTTGTGTGTTGTTTCCTTACATTCTTTGCATTTTTAACTGTTTTAACATTTTTAATGTGTGTATATTTTATAACAAAGTTAAGCTGCTACTCTGGCTGGCCCATTCAACAATCATAATTTGAAAATTATTGAGCCTATGTGGAGCATTTATGAGAACAAGGGTAGGATGAATTCCCACCCCCTGCTTCTGGAGAGTATATTAGTTGGTGGTACAATACACTACTAAAGAGTTAATAATGTTTACTGATAACTGCATTAATATCTGTATTGACTGCACTATTATTAGGTATTATAAGTGTTTTCTATAATGTTTATTGACCTCCACTTGACCCCTGTATTTAGCTAACAGCTCATGTATATGTTTGCAAAAGCTGTTTAGTCATGTTGCCTTGCAGAAATGTAACCAGTTCCTGTCACTCAGAGCTAATGGCAGGAATTACAATGACAACTAGACAGAGTGGGGGTGGTGGTGGGTTATATAAGCTATGTAAATTTAGTGTTCTGGAGTCTTTCTCCACGGATTTTCACCTTTGGGTTATCAGTGTCATCATCATCTGTAAGATGTCAGAGATGCAATCCACCATGCCACCATGACATTGGCTGTGCTGCCCCTGGGCTCAGGGTGCAGCTTTAACCCTTTTATTTTCCTGGTTGCATGGGAGTGGAGAGGAAAAGCCAAATTCAACAGAAGGTGTCAGCTGGGCTGTCAGGACTTTGGATTTTTGAGACATTGCGAGAATTACGTGAGTTAATACTAGTACCATCAGACCTCACACCTTTTGGGATCTAGTTAAACCTCTGGCTTGGCCCAATACCCCCCAACTTTGTGAAGATATCCTAGATTCTAGTTCTGGAAGGCATTTATGCAAGGGTCTTTAATTTGTGAGGATCAATGCTCCTGCCTTAGTCTACTGAGTGGCTTGAACTGGCTGTGAAGATGTAACTTTGAATGTACTGCCATGTGTTTAATATCTTGCTGGGTGAAGTAAATGAGGCCTCTGCTGGCATATGATTTTAAAACGTTTGTCTCCTGCCTGCTTATTCTGCACCGAACACCAAGGGCACCTCCCACACCACCTACAACAGGCAGTCAAGAGAGAGAGACCACCATAACAGTGTTTCCTGGGGGATCGAATACCAACATTCATTCATAATGCAGACCCATTCTTCACAAACTTACTATCTCCGGCCTGATGTCATCTGTCAGCTCCAGGCTATGTGACCATATCCCTCTCTGGATTGATGCTGCTGCTGCCACTTCTTCATTATGTCACCTAGCTGTCATTGTGCCAATCACCGGCCCGATGCTGCTGTTGCTGCCGCAACCTCTACACTGTGTCATTGTGCCACTCTGTGCTCTACTTATGCTGTTGGCACCTCCACAATATGTCATTGTGCTATTCTGTGGCCTACTCATGTTGCCGCCACCTCCACACTATGTCATTGAGCCACTCCGTGGCATGCTCATGCTGCTGCCACCTCCACAATCTATCATTCTCCAGTTCCACAAAAAGAAAAAAAATGTAGTCAAGATATTCAGCTCACCTACTTAGTTGCACGGAGAGGTGGGAGATCCGGAGCCAGTCTCCTGCAACGTACGAATGAGAAAAGACTGTAGTTACTCCAGCAACTTCTGTAGATTTGGATAACGTATATAAAGCTTGTAGCTTTATTAGATTTTCTTAAATGTCTGGATATCCTACTATGATTTTTAACAACTCAGCAAGCGTTCCACCGACGCGTTTCGGGAGGCGTGTCCCTTATTCATGGTGTAACGTCAGTATGACATGACTTCCTTTAAATAGTATTTCGAATAAACAACCAATTACTTGTTAAAATATATATCAACATTAAAAACTTATACATTAGTATTTTAGTAACAAAATTGCTGTAGTTATAGCTAGAACTTAATAGTGAAACATGATATCATGGCGCTTGTTTAGTCCTAACGGAACTCTAGTGTTCAGGCGGAATATCCACCATGCCTCACGAGATAAAAGTTTTTTCCATAGGTCACCTCCTCTTAGGGGCCTATGTACCACCTCAATTACATTACAAGTAAATGTACTGGTGTCTCCCTCATGGCATTCATAAAAATGTCATAACACATTGGTTACGGGAGTTCTTTTTATATCTGAGAGGTGTCTGAATATGCGGGTTTTTAGATTTTTACTACTACAACCAACATATTGTAGTTTGCAGAAGGTACATGTTATTAAATATACGATATTATTAGTATTGCATACTTGCACGTTGTGCACCATTGTCGTCCACAGCGGTAAAAGCCTTTAGTTTTTAGCCCATTTGGTGGGAGTTTTTGTTTGTTCTGAAGAGACTCGGTGATAATAAGTTTCCCAGCGTAGGGGATCGTCTTGAGATGAATCTGATGTTTTTAACAATTTCACGGATGTTGTCCTGTCTGCACAAAAGTGGAAGATTATTTTTAATAATTCTAACAACTTTATTGTATTGTGAGCTGTATGTTGTACAAAATACTATATTATTTTTTTTTGTTGTTAGTATCTCTCATGCTTCTTTTAGATTCTAATAGATCTTCCCGTGTTACTTGTGCCACTTTTTTTATATCTTGGTTTAAATATTTTTCTGTATACCCCTCTCTGTCTTAGCCTGTCAATAGCTTTTTCCTGCTCTACTTCAAATATTTCATTAGTGGATGAGTTAAGTTTCAAACGGATTAATTCACCATACGGAATATTATTTATTATGTGTTTGGGATGTAATGAATCTGCTTTTAAGATTGAATTTTTGGCAGTACTTTTCCTATAAGGGGTCACCAAGATTTGGTTATTCTCCATGCCCCTAAGTGACACATCCAAAAAGGTCATAGTACTTTCGTGCCATTGTGAAGTAAATTTCAAGTTGTAATCATTATGATTGATATACTTAATTTCCGTGCTCTCAAGAGGTTTAGGCTATGTACCAACTAAGAATTTTGACCTGTTCAAAACGTTACTTGATGTAAACAAGTTTGCAAGGCTCTTAACTGTTAAGAACCATTTTTGCCACATTGATTTACAACCCAATGAGATGACTGCTAATATGGAAGAACTCTCCCAGCTTACAGTATCCAATAAATTGCAATATGATACTTTTTATAGTTATGAAGAAACTTGCAATATAGTACTATTGCGAACATTGGAAAATGAAACTGCCACCCATGATATAGTACCTTGCCCAGTTTTCAAAAAGAAAAATCAAAGCTTCTATCCGTTGCAATCCAGACCATCTGGACTTGATGAATTTCAAGAAAACGTTGAAAAGGAATTAAAAGAACTCTATATGGACACAAGTGATAAATTGAAGCAACACAACTACAGTTTCTCAAACATCAATAAAAAGGAACAAAAAGCAATCAAGCAATTACAAGAAAACACGTGGACCTTACTTATAAGACCGGTAGATAAAGGGGTGTGGGTTGCTAATAATTAACGCAGCATGTATAAGAAGTTATTAAATGAAGCTATTACTATGTATAGATTTGGAAACTTAGTTTTCCATTAACTAGTGACCCAGCATATCAAAGAAATTCAACAAAAATTAAAACGATTTATTACGGATGAAGGGTATATACATGGAGACTACACATCTACCCAAGAAAATACTTAGTAGAGAAGTTTGTTTGTACAGAAACCCTGTAGTACCCGATTTTGCAACTCACTCCGCCAAGATACATAAAGCATTGTGTTCCCTCAACTCAATGCGAGTCATTGTATGCGAGTAATTGGTTCAGTAACTGGAAACACTGGGCAAATTGGATAGAACACCCTCACTACAGCCTTTTGTAATGACGATACCTGGTCATAATTCGGTGACACACAAAAGTTCTAGTGTCAGTCATGTCAAAATAAGAGTGGAAAGCAGAACTACACTGGGCTGTGAGTAGTCGGTGTGATGTGAGGGACTTTATCCCTCATTCCACACGATAGAGCAAATCACCCGTGCTATGAAAATTATACTAAGGGATCCAATAGCCGCTATGCGGATGCCATTTTATGTCGAGTTCATAGTATTGAGCGTGGAATTTTTGTTAAAAAACAATTATTCTCTCATTTGATGAAAGTTTTATCTCCTAGGAGAGGTCATCAATGGGTGCCAAATGCTCCCCAACACACAGCAAACATATATATGAGTGCATGGGAGAAGTATTTCTGTCTCCGGTGGTTCCCCCTTCTCCTCCCACATCAGGTGGTATGGAGGTACATTGTATCAGACCTCCTGCTGGTGTGGGTAGGGACGGTTACCATCGTTGGATTCTATTTTTGTGAAAGTATATCAATTGCATCAATGAGTTACAACTTGAAATTTACTTCACCATGGCACGAAAGTACGATGACCTTTTGTGGATTGTGACCACTTAGAGGGCATGAGAATAAACGAATCTTGGTAGGACCCCTTATAGGAAAAGTATTGCCAAAAATTCAATCCTTAAAAGCAGATTCATTACATCCCAAACATAAATAATAAATAATATTTCCGTTAATGGTGAATTAATCGTTTGAACGTAACTCATCTAAACACTAATGACATAATTGGAAGTAGAGCAGGAAAAAGCTATTGACAGGCTAAGACAAGAGGGGTATACAGAAAAAATGATTTAAACCTAAGGTATAAAAAAATGCACAAGTAAACACGGGAAATCTATTAGAATCTAAAAGAAGCAGGAGATGATACTAACGAACAACAAAAATATATAGTATTTTGTACAACAACACAGCTCCAACAATACAAAAAAGTTGCTTGAAAATATAAAAAAATAATCTTCCACGTTCTGTCGCAGACAGACAACATCCCATTGGGACATTGTTTAAAAAACATCAGATTCATCTCAAGCCGAGCCCCTACGCTGGGAAACTTATTATCACCGAGTCTCTTCAGAAGTAGAGCAGGAAAAAGCTATTGACAGGCTAAGACAGAGAAGGTATACAGAAAAATCTTTAAACCAAGCTATAAAAAAAAGTGGCACAAGTGACACGGGAAGATCTATTAGAATCTAAAAGAAGCATGAGAGATACTAACAACAACAAAAATAATATAGTATTTTGTACAACATACAGCTCACAATACAATAAGTTGTTAGAATATTAAAAAATAATCTTCCGACTTTGTGCAGACAGGACGCCCACAACATCCGTGAAATTGTTAAAAAACATCAGATTCATCTCAAACGAGTCCCCTACGCTGGAAACTTATTAACACCGATCTCATCATAACAAAACCAAAAACTCCCACCAAATTGGTCTAAAAAGCAAAAGTGCTTTTTACCGCTGTGGAACGCAATGGTGCACAACTAGTGCAATATGCACAGTGCACTAAGAATTCTCCTCCACTACAACAGGGGAAAGAATTTTAAATATTATACATATGCAAATTGCCATTACTAAAAATATTGTATATTCTAATTAACATGTACCGTTTCTGCAAACTACAATCTTTTATGAATTGCCCATGAGGGAGCACCAGTAACATTTACTTGTAATGTATATGGAGTGGTACAATAGGCCCCAAAGAGGAGGTGACCTTACAGAAAAAACTTTTATCTCTGAGGCATGTGGATAGTTCCGCCTGAACACAGAGTTCCGTTAGAACACTAAACAAGCCCATGATAACATATTCACTGATATAAGTTCTAAGCAATACACACTAAAAACCAGCAATTTTTGTTACTAAAATACTAATGGTCAGAAGGAGTTTTTAATGTTGATAAATAATTTTAACAAGTAATTGGTTGTATTTATTCGAAATACTAATTAAAGGAAGACCTGACATAAAAGAACTGACTTCACAACCAGAAAAAGGGACACCCTCCCGAAACGACGACGGTGGAAACGCTTTGCTGAGTTGTTAAATGTCTGCGGTAAATCCTACTATGGATTTTTTAAGAAAATCTACTATACAAGCTACAAGTTTTATATAAATATAAGTATCCCAGAGTCTAAGCAGAAGTTCGCTGCGGATAACTATATCTTTTACACAATCTATCATTGTGCACTCTGTGGCCTACTCATTACTGCAGCCACTTCCACAATATCAGTCATTCTTGCCAACTTTGTAGCCTCACTCAATGCTGGCTTGCCAACGCTCCACAATCTGTTCATTGTAAAAGACCTGTATGGTCCTATCACATGTTGCTAGCGTACCCACCACAATCTATTGTGTACCCACTCTGTGGCCACACACATGCAGCTTCTCACCTCCACAATCTGTCATGTACCAATTCACCAGAGGAATGCAAGTAGCCTCTAGCTAGCAGCAGCATTGTGAAAACTGAAAGTTGTTTTTAAAAATAGTTTTTTTCTTCTTGCGAACTTTTCAGCCTGATGTCAAAAGGGCACCGTGCGGGTTTTTGGGTCATGCTGCGTTCATGATATGGATTGTTCAATGCCATTCACTGAAATACTGCTTCAAAGACTCTTTCATCCGTTCACTTATAATCGTGGGGTCAATCGCAGGTTTAGGGTCATGCTGCGCGTCCAGGACGGCATAGTCAATGTCCCCAGTTCAACTAAAAATTTTGGTGGTTCAAAGACTCCATTTTTCCCAGCGCACCTTTTTCTTAATCTGTGGTCCGATAGGTTTAATGGACATACTGGCAGTCCAGGACAGGTATAGTCAATGTCCAGTTCAACTAAAATGGTGGTTCAAAGACTCCTTTTTCCGGCACTTTTTTAATCTGGGGGTCATGCAGGTTTGGGGCTCATGCTGTGGCCCAGGACAGGTATAGTCAATGTCCAGTTCAACTAAAATGGTGGTTGAAAGACTCCTTTTTCCGTCACTTTTTAATCTGTGGGTCAGACAGGTTTAAGGGTCATGCTGCGTTCCAGGACAGGGATAGTCAATGTCCAGTTCAAGTAAAATGATGATTCAAATAATACTGTCTTCTGGCACTTTTTCATTTGTGGGTCATGCAGGTTTAAGGGTCATGCTGTTTTACAAGACAGGGATAGTGAATTGTCTATGACTTTTTTACTGTGACTTTTATAACCTAATTGTCTTGCCTAAGATGTAGCACGTATCCAGTTTACTGTTATGGATGTTGCTCCTCTCCCATAGACTTTAATGGTCATCGGCGATAATCTGTTATCGACTATCGGATATCGTCATAATTGCCGATATCGACTATCGAATCGATAGTTGACACAATCGCTCATCACTATGTAAGAGGTGTAGTTTCTTAGATTAAGTCATTTATAGAGGTATCTAACATACAGGGAAATCAAAATCACTTTATAACTGGAGTGGTCCCTAAAATAATGTATATTGCAAATCTTCTTGAAAATGTGAAAATTACTACTAAATTTCTAAGCCCCCTACGGTTGTAAAAGAAGACGTTTAAAAAAATGATGCCAACCTACAGTAGACATATGGTAGATGCTAGTTATGAACTATTTTGAGTGGAATAACTATCTGTCTTACATGCGGAATTTTTTGAAGTTTGAAAATGGTAAATTTTTCTAATTTTTCACGAATAAACAAGGATTTTTTGGATCAAAATTTCTTACTATCTTAAAGCACAATGTGTCATGAGAAATCAATCTCTGAATCACATGGATATGTAAAAGTGTCAAAAAGTTATTCTCACATAAAATGACACATGCCAGATTTAAAAAATGGGGCTCTGTCAGAGAGGCCAAAACTGGCTCCGACGGTGACTTGAGAAAAGTTCATCTTTGCAGTTTTGGGGCTTCAGTAGATGTATAAAAAACCGTCTCCAAATCTCCTATACAAAGAAATATGTCTTAAATAGTGGTTGGTTGGTTGGTTGGTTGGTGAAAATTATTCTGAGTGGAGAAAAGTTCATTTTGGAAGTTTTGGAGGTTCAGTAATTGTACAACACACTGTCTCTAAATCTCCTATACAAAGACATATATATTAAATAGTGGTTGATTGGTGAAAATTATTCTGAGTGGAAAAAAGTTAATTTTTGCAGTTTTAGGGGTTCAGTAATTGTACAACACACCGTCCTCAAATCTCCTATGCAAAGAAATTTATTTTAAATAGTGGTTGGTTGGTGAACATTATTCTGAGTGGAGAAAAGTTCATTTTTGGCAGTTTTGGGGCTTCAGTAGTTGTATAACAAACCATCTCCAAATTTCCTATACGAAGAAATGTATTTTAAATAGTGGTTGGTTGGTGAAAATTATACTGAGTGGAGAAAAGTTCATTTTTGCAGTTTTGGGGGTTTAGTAATTGTATAAAACAACATTTCAAAATATGCGATACAAATAAATATATTTTAAATAGTGGTTTATTGTTGAAAATTATACTGAGTGGAGAAAAGTTCATTTTGGCAGTTTTGGGTGTGAAATACATGTGTTATTGTTATACAGATATATATCCAGAAAATAGAGTTCACTCTGTTGCTTAATCTTACTCAATGCCCAAAAGTGTAATTTTGCCAGATTTTAAGTCCACATAATACTGAAATATACCAGTGCGTTATTGTGATCCACATATATATACACCTCTCTTTTTATTACACATATCTTGTGCCACGCGCAGAGCTATAATATTTAGCTTTTGAACATGGTTGTAACAGCTTGTGCCTAGTTCCGACTCCCAGACTGCGGGCACATCCGTTACCCGGCTGCTGGTGGTCCCCGCACTGCGCTCAGGGCTGCTCTTCGCCCCCGCTCCCAGCTCCTGCCTGTTCCGCACTCACCTGCTTCCGTCCTGCTTCCTCCTCAGCAGGTGCGCTCCTCTGCATCTTCCACCCCACTAGAGAGTAGCGCTGTTGGATTTAAAGACCCAATGCACAACAAGTAATTGTGCTCTTCCAATCTGTTTCTTGCAAGAGCTTTTTAGGGATTCCGTTTACTGCTCTCCACACCCAGTTTTTGGTGTCCATATCCTTGAGTTGGTTTCGCGCGTAGATATCGCAAGCCTTCTCTGTGCTATTTTCTGCATCTATTTACCATCTGCCTGACCTTCGTCTGCCGACGTTGTTCCAGCCATGCCTGCCAGTCCGCCAGTCCTGCCACTCTGTGTTCCAGCCTGCTCTGTGTCATTCTCTTCGGCTGTCACCTCCAGGGTCTACGTCGGGGGTAGTGACCTGGGGTTTCCCTGCAGCAAAATCCTTCCCGCTTTGCGGCAGGCATTGGTGAAGACAAGGGGCTCCTTAGTCTCCGTTCCTCGGTGTAGGCTTCGCCAACTCCAGGCGGTGACTAGTGGATTCACCATCCTCTACTCCGAGCAGCATGACAATGGTGAGAACTAGAGGTGGTAAGCAAGCAAGGAGGGGCGTAGGAAGTGGAGATAGAGGTACGAGACAAGGCACTCCTTCCAGTGCTCCGGACAACACACAAGCGAGCATTGTGAGTCGCAGGACCGTCAGGCCTGTCATCGCTTGTTAAGTTCCCTGTGCATCTCATTTCTGAACAGCATCATCAAGCTGTTCTTCAGTGGTTATCAGACCATGCATCAAGCGGTTTTACCTCCACTTCCTCTCATTCATGGCCACTTATGTCATCATCATCATCAGTCCAACCTGAAGCAAACAAGGGCCGAATGTCACAACCCAATATACAGACCACCTGCCAAATAATCCATATTCTGAAGAGCGCTTTGATCACACAATGCGGTTGGGGTCAAAAGGCATTTCAAAAGATCAAGAGGCCAAAGAGGATGATTTTGTCTGCTCTGGCGCCCAATGGCTGATTCCCTCAGAGGAGGAGAAGGAAGCTGGTCCGTCAGCAGAAATACCGAGCGGTCAGCAATGCCTCGCTGTGCCTGTGGCTTCTAGATTGCAGCTAGAGGATGTAGACTGTGAGAAAGAGGAAGTCACCTGTGATGATGGGGACATTGCGGAACCAACGTGGTCTTTTGAGCAGCAGCTGGTGAGCATATCAACAGTGGAGGAGGAGGAGGATGGGGTAGTGTCAGTGTGGGTTCGGGCTCAATAAGGGAGATGGTGGTCGCGCAAGTCCGCTGACATTACTCCGCCAGCTGTGGTCAGTGGTGGCAACGGGAACACCGCTACTAGGTTTTCACAGTCAAAGAGGTCCAGGATCTGTGAGGCCTGGGCCTTTTTCGATCAAGCCTGAAAACAGTTTAAGCACCACGAGCATGAACAGGCACATGCATGAAAAGCATAAATTGTGGTGGAATAGTCGCTTGGAGAAAAAAGGCCACAGAGGTCCTGGACTTCTAACCATCATGACATCTTCTTCCTCCTCCGCCACTTCCAAGCCCAAGCGGTCCTCTGCTACCGATGTGTCTGGAGCAGCGTGAGCAAGCCCCATCCCCAGTCCCAGATGCTGTCAGCTGATTCCCATCACCAGCAACACAGCCTACACCTTTCCCTTCCACCAGCGTGACCTGCATGCTACACAGCAACCAGTCTGGCAGCCAGCCCTCTGTGTACAAGATATGGGAGCATAAGAAACGCTTTCACCCCAACCATCCCAAAGCCAAAAGCCTTAATGTCGTCATTGCCAGGCTTTTGGCCTTGCAAATGTTGCCTTTCCGCCTGGTGGACACAGATGGGTTCCGCCACGTCATGGCCCTGGCATGTCCCCAATTAGAGATGAGCGAATTTCTCAAAAATTCGATTCGGCCGATTCGCCAAATTTTTCACAAAAATTAGTTTTGTTCTGAATTTAATTGCAACGAATCATGTTAAAAAACAGGTATTTCCTGGCTGCAGAGAGCCTGTGTGGTGTTGTAGAACATTGTGCCACGCAGAAATATGTATAGGAAGCGTGGTTTGCTATTGAAACAATGATGTGATTTAGCATGACAGACGCCGCTCTTAGAATCGCTTCATACTTCCCTTATCTAGGCAGTTACGGGGTCAAAACTGACCAAATAACTGAAGTGGGAGCGCAGCCTGACAGGGTAATGTCAGTGCCAGCTAGAAAGAACCGAGCAGAGGGCCAAGATCCCACTATAGCGTCAAAAAGCGCACTCCTTCTACACCATCATCAGATGATTCAACAGATTATGACAGAACCTGTTCTATTAAATGCTGATACGTGGAGAGCCCCCCTCCTCCCCGCCAAAAGAGTGGAGAGGGTGTCGGCAGTAATTTTGACAAATAACTTATTTGTCTAAAAAACCTTTGAAATACAGCTTGTGTTTTTGTCATATACACATCTCCATTAATTTTGCGTTGACGTCACTGATCATTTTAACCTTCCTTTGATCCGTCAGTGTCCACTTTCAATCGGTCTATAATCCATCAGTATTGTGAAAGCCAAAAATAAACAGTTGATCCAAAACAGAGATGATAAGTAAATGGAATATTTACATGTCTTCTGTGTTTTGTATCCACTCTTGCTTTTGACTAATCATCAGAAAATCCTGATGCAAACAAAGGGCCATGTCATACTGGCCTTACAGCTTCTCCGGAGACACAATCTGTAGTGTTTGTCCTTTTCATTCCTTCTGACAGATTAAAAGAAGGGGAAAACCAAACATAGTAGCAATGTCAGAGAGTGGTGGAGGGTGGAAACAGCATTATGAAACCCCAGGGTGGTCGAGTGAGAGAGGGGTTAGTTGGCAGCAGCATGAGTAGGCCACAAAGTGGCACAATGACAGATTGTGGAGGTGGCAGCAACATGAGTAGGCCACAAAGTGGCACAATGACAGATTGCAGAGGTTGCAGCAGCATGTGTAGGCAACAGAGTGGCACAATGACAGATTGTGGAGGTGGAAGCAGCATGAGTACGCCACAGAGTGGCACAATGACAGATTGTGAAGGTGGCAGCAGCATAAATAGGCCACAGAGTGGCTCAATGACAAAGTGTGGAGGTGGAGACAGCATGAGTAGGCCACAGAGTGGCACAATGACAGATTGTGGAGGTGGCAGCAGCATGAGTAGGCAACAGAGTGGCACAATGACAGATTGTGGAAGTGGCAGCAGTATGAGTAAGCCACAGAGTGGCACAATGACAGATTGTGAAGCTGGCGGCAACATGAGTAGGCCATAGAGTGGCACAATGACAGATTGTGGAGGTGGCAGCAGCATGAGTATGCCACAGAGTGGCACAAAAACAGATTGTGAAGGTGGCAGCAGCATAAGAAGGCCACAGAGTGGCTCAATGACATAGTGACATTAGAATGTGAAGCAAACGAAACAGATGTCCCCAGTAGGTGAACGAGGCCTGCATTCTACTGTCAAGTGGGTTGAAGCAAATTACTGATCAAGGCGGGTGAGGCTGTAAACGTGGATCACACAGGGCCAGCTGGTAGGGCCGGACTTACAGTGGGTGTGGTGAAAGCAAGGGCTGGCGTCCATCATCTATGAACACGCAGGTTCAGCTAGCAGGGACCGAGTTACAGTGGGTGCGGTGAGAGCCCGGGCTGGTGTCCGTCATCCATTAACACGGCAAAAAATGTCCTTATGACGCAGCAACGAAAACAGTCGTGCTGAAGCAGAGTGCGGACGCGATAGTGTGAGCTAAGACCTCCAGCCTTCCTCAGTACACAGTCAAGACCTGGGTAGCGCTTGAGAAATTTCTGCCTCTACGAGAGCACTTGCCCCTCCATATGAGTGCGGACCAATTGAGCTTCACTTGGAAATGCTGGTGGTTAACCCTCCTATTTCACCCAGGTGCCCTTTTTCTTGGCATTCTGTTTCTCGTTTTACTCAACGTGTTGGAGGAAATTGTCTCTGTTCTTGGGGTGTCGAATGTGCTCCAAACACCATGACCTCAGAATAACCTACATCTGGTCAATTCTTCCTGTACCTCCCTTGTACAATTCAGAGGAATAGTAGTATCAGCTATTTTGTACATTCAATTTTTTTTTGTAGTTTAATGCTACAAAACACATTTTTATAATAGGATGGAATCCAACCACCTCTTTGTTTCTCTCTTTTTTTTAATTGTATTAAACAGGTTGTCTCACTACAAGGATTGCTAGCTATGTTACAGATCTTGCAAAAACAAGGCATTTTGCAATATGTGTCCATTAACAGTGTCCTACCTATTCCTGTTTTTGCCAGCACCATGCCCCATAAATTTCAAAACATCACCTTGAGCCCTGTTGACAATTGTGAAGAACAAATGTCTGTTAGAAACCACATTTTTTATAATAGGACCCGTAGTATAGCTGCATTTCACCCAAAAAATTATAAAAATTACTACTCAGCCATTGTTAAAAATTGTGAGGGAGAAATGCCACTTAGAAGCCACATTTCTGTTCCAAAGGACCTTGATTATAGCTGTATCTCACAGCACCATGACCCCAAAACCACTGACAGTGCGAAAAATTTTAAAGATAAAGTGAGTAAATGGAATACGTTTTTTTTTCATGAAGCCTTGTACAATTTGTGTCTTTTACAGTCTCCTCACCGCAAAACCAGCAAAATTACCTTTTGGGAACTGAGAATAAAAATTGAAGTAAGAAATGATCTTTAAAAAAAAAATTTTTTCAAGAGGCCCAAATTTCTGTTTGAAGAGGAATGTGAAGTAGCCGGCAACTAATCGGTTACCTCGGCAATTGGGGCCAAACACCAGAGATCCAATGCCTGATTCATCTTGATGAAAGTCAAACGATCAACATTATCTGTGGAAAGCTCGGATGCGTTTGTCTGTAATGGGCTCCTCCAAACTGTGCTGAAGGTCCCTTCAGATATGACGCTGGCTGCTGGGCAGGAACAGCACCTCTATGGCGTGGCGAGCGAGTTCGGGCCATTCATCCATTTTGGATACCCAGAAGTCGATTGGATCTGGAACACATCCCAAAAAATCGGTGTTGAGACACAGATAGTCGTGCACCATGATCTTAAGCCGGTCTGTGTGTTGTATGTGTGCCCTGCATTACATGCATTGGTGAGGTGTTAAATAAGGATTGCCAGAGGTCACCCATTAGGCTTCTGCCACAATGCCTGCTGCTGCAGCTACTTGGCAACCTACTGCTGTCACGTTGCTGACGTTGTTCCAGTGTCACATTTGAAGAACGTGAAGCAGATGCAACAGATGTCTCCAGTTGATCAATCAGCACGGTCTCCAATTCCTGCATTTTACTCTCTATTTAGGTGGGTGGAAGGAAAGTGCTGAGATTTGCTTTGTACCGGGGATCGAGGAGGGTGGCCACCCAATTATTGTTGTTCAGTTTGATGGCCTTAATGCGAGGATCATGTTGGAGGAAATGGAGCATCCAAGCACTCATGTGAGAGATGGAGCCTTGATTTCCCAAGCCTCTAGGTCGAGGGGCACTAGCAAACTGATCTTCCTCATCTTCCTCCTCCGCCTCAAATCAGTGCCAACCTCTATCCAAGGCAGGGACATCGGTAACGTCGGTGCCCAGGAATACCTCATCCTCCTCCTCCGTTTCCTCTGCCACAGCTTCAACACAGCCCTGACTTGCTTCAGATGCTGTACTCTGAGAGCTGAGGCGCCGCCGCCTTGCATTAGCCCTGGACCCAAAACCACTGTCTAATGAAGACCGATAAAGTTGTGAAACTGTCGGACCTTCTGGATTCGATGAAGAGAAAGGCTCCGTGTCCGCATCTGTGTCCATCTCCTCCTTCGTCGCTGGTAGGACCTGCTGTTTCAGAGTGTCCAACGATCTTTCCTAAGATCACCACAATACTCATGCTGACAAGAGCATTGTCCGCACTGACCATTTTGGTGGCTTCCTCAAAACTGGCAAGGATGGTGCAGGGCTCTTTAATCTGCCTCCACTCTTGGTGGCTCAACACCCCGAGGTCCGCACCGCTGCTTGTCAGGCCATGTGTCACTTCGTACTGCGTAGTGGCATTGCGCTGCTGCCACAATCGCTGGAGCATGTGGAGGGTGGAATTCCAGCGTGTTGCCCCGTCAACAATGAGACGGTTGACGGGGAGGCCGAGCTGATGCTGCAATGCAGCCAGGCAGGATGAAGCAGGGTGTGAACAGCAGAAGTGTGAGCTCAGACCTCGAGCCTTCCTCAGCAGGCAGTCCAGACCCGGGTAGTGCTTTAGAAATTTCTGGACGACGAGGTTCATGATGTGTGCCAGGCAAGGGATGTGCTCCAGCCTACCGATCTTAAGGGCGGCCAGCAGATTTCGACCGTTATCGCACACCACCTTGCCTGGCACAAGGCTCTTGTCACCCAGCCAACGCTCGGTCTCGTTGCGAAGAGCCATCCACAACTCCTGACTTGAGTGTTGACAGTCTCCAAGACAGATTAATTTCAACACGACCTGGTTTCTATGGGCACGGGATGCTACCAGTGGACCTTGGGGGAAAGAACCCTGCACCATCCCTGCGGTTTTGAAGAGCGTGCACCGAGCCTGAGAGCCACCGTTACCACCAGAGACATCCACCCAGCTCACCCAGTGAGCTGTCACAGAGATATAGCGGCCTTGGCCGTGCTTACTAGTCCATGTATCGGTGGTCAGATGGACTTTGCCGGACACAGATGCAGACAACGCTCTAAATTTTAGATGACACGTGGCTGGCCAGGGCAGGGACGGCTTTTCGGGAAAAGAAATGCCTGCTCGGCATCTGGTATTGGGGGCAGGCAAGGGCCATGACGTGGCGGAACCCATCTGTGTCTACTAAACGGAAAGGCAACATGTCCAAGGCCAAAAGCCTGGCAATGCCGACATTCAGGCTTTTGGCTGGTTTGGGTTAAAGTGTTTCTTCTGCTCCCAAACCTGGTAGACAGAAGGCTGGCTGCTAGAATGGCCACTGTACGGCGTGCAGGTCAAACTGGTGGAAGGAGAAGGGGCAGGATGGGTCTCTGGTGGTGCTGGTGGAACTTGGGCGATGGTGGAGGCTGAAGCGGAGGCTGATCCTTGATCAGGACTCTGAGAGACATGGGCAGCTGAGGAATGCTTGGTCGTGGTGGAGGAGGACGCGGAGACAGAGGATGTGACAGTTGTTGGATGCCCGGGATCGGTGTGGCCTTTTTTGCCAAAGTGTTCCCTCCATTTCAACTCATGAATTCTCTGCATGTGACTAGACATGTTGGTGGTGGTTAAACACCTAAGATTCTTCCCTCTACTCATGCGTGTATGGCAAAGGCGGCATATGACATCGCTGGGTGAATCAGAGGCTTGCTCGAAAAAGGCCCAGACTTGAGAGGTCCTGGACCTTTTCGACGGCGACACGCGAGGAGCGGATGACGGAATGATCTTAGCGGACGTGTGCGACCGCCCTCTTCCTTTTTGAGGCGGGAGCCGTACTGACCCGACCCCATCGTCTTCCTCCTCGTCCAGTGATGAAGCGCTCGCAAGCAAATTCTGCTGAAAAGACCACGTTGGATCTGCAATGTCGTCATCATCATCATCAACACAGGTGACTTCGTCGTCCTGACATTCTGCATCCTGGAGCTGCGGGCTACAAGCAACAGGCACTGCCAGACATTGCTGACCTCCCAGGATTTTTGCCGATTGACTTGCTTCCTTCTCCTCCTCTGATGGCATCAGCAATTGGGCATCAGAGCAGACAAAATCATCCTCTTTGGCCTCTTGGTCTTTGGAAAAGCCTTCTGACCCCAACCGCATTTTGTCATCAAAGAGGTCTTCAGAAAATGGATTATCCACAGTGGTGGGTACACGAGTTGACATTTGGGCTGCCTTCGCTTCATGTTGGATGGATGCGGACAATGATGATGACGACATTTGTGGCCGTGACTGGGAGGAAGAGGAGGTAAGACTGCTGCATGCAGGTTGCATTAACCACTGAAGAACAGATTGGCGACGCTGTTCGTTACTGAGATTCACAGGGCACCGACCCAGCGATGACAGGCCTGACAGTCCTGCAACCGACGATCCGCTGGCTTGCGTGTTGTCGTCAGCACTGGAAGGAGCACCTTCTCTCGTACCTCTACTTCCATGTCCTACACCCCTCTTTGCTTGCTTACCACCTGCATTTCACTCCATGTTCAGAAAGATAAAAATTTAAGAAGGTATGGAAGAGTTTTTGACAGTCTCTTATTGAAAGACGGCAAATCACAGCTATTCTTAAATCCCTCTAATTTCCTACAGCCAACTAGGATTAAAAACTGAATTGTTTATAGCAAATGCCTGTGAAATGCGGTCTGGTGGAAGAACCGTAAGACAAAATCAAGAGTGTTCTTCCTTCAGTCCCAGGGATTTACAACTGCCCAGTAGGACTAGAAATTGATAGTTTTCTCATATAAGTGCGCTATATGTGCCAAACAGATTCACCGAGCGCAATAAAACTATTCAGAATTTACACAGATGAGAAATTGTGTTTTTTGCAGCAATGACAAACGAGAACAGTTGCTAGAAAATGTTTCTATCAGAATTGTCGTATAACGTGGCTATTTGAAAAAAAACTAGGGCAGCACCACATACAATACAGCTATTTAAAAGTTATACGGATAACAAACGGTGGTTTTTGCACCAATGAAATACACCAATAATAACTACAAAATTTCTGTATCCAAATTTAAGTACAAGGTGGCTATTTGAAAAAAACTGTGGTAAACCAAAGTGCAATACAGCTATTTAAAAGTTATACGGTAATAAAGGTGGGTTTTGCACCAGTGAAATACAACAGCAGTTACCACAAAATTTCTGTATTCAAATTTAAGTACAAAGGTGGCTCTTTGAACAAAACTGGGCGCACCCAAAGTGAATACAGCTATTTAAAATTTATACGGATAATAAAAGGTGGGTTTTACACCTATGAAATACACCTGCAATTACTAGCAAATTTCTGTATCCTAAAATAGTACAAGGTGGGTCTTTGAACAAAAATGGGCTGCGCCAAAGTGAAAAACACCTATTCTAAATGTATACGGATAATAAAAGGTGGGTTTTGCACCTATGACATACACCTGCAGTTACTAGCAAATTTCTATATCCTAATATAAGTACAAGGTGGGTCTTTGAACACAACTGGGCTTCGCCAAAGTGAAAAACGCTTATTTAAAAGTTATACAGATAATAAAAGGTTGGTTTTGCACCAATGAAATACAACAGCAGTTACTAGAAAATTTCGGTATTCTAATGTAAGTGCAAGGTGGGTCTTTGAACAAAGCTGGGCTGCACAAAATAAAAGGTACTATTTCACCTCAGGTGTGAGGTGTGCTGGACAAAAACTGGTAAAAAAAAAAGCCATTTCAATGCAAGTTCAAAGCAGAGTCTGGGCTGCACAATATACACCCGCCTTTCAAAAGCCTGCCTGCTTGCCTGTGTTCGCCTGCACCCCCCTCCCATCCCCCGCACTGTACAGCGCTAGATGCTTCTTTAAAAGTCTCTGTCTAACTAACTAAGAGCTGAAATTCTCTAATCTACCTATGTTCTAATGTTCACAGCTAAAAGCATAGTTGTCTGTATGAATAAAGAGAACTGTGTCTCTTAGCTGAGCTGATCTGTATTGAGAGAGATCTAGCACACGTCCTGCTCTAATAAGAGACACTGAAACAATGATGAAGAACAGGAAACGCTGTTCTATGCAAAACGAGGTCATGTGATTTTTCTAGCCAATGACAACCATACACATCACAGTCATGACGTCGCACCATGACGTCGCACACCCAGCTCACCCTGCTCTATGCTCTAAGCAGATTTGCTGGCCGCCAAAATGACAAGAAGTGCCGAAAATGGCGCGATAGTAATAGATTATGCGCAGATTCTCACCTAAAATATCGCGTGATCGGAAATTTCCGATTTCTACTTTGTCGTTTATAATCGCTCATCCCTAATGCTTTTCAATGGCCTTTGTTTACAGATCAGAGTAGATAACATGACAAGCCGTGATATCACGGTCAAGCTGTACTCTGCTACATCTGTAGACTCGTTAAGTTTCATTCCCATAAATTGCCACAAGCCATGGGCTACTAAAGATTACAGGGTCACCTTCCACACTTTTTTAACCCATTAACGACCTTAGACGTATGCATACGTCCAGGTCGTTTGGGGGTTCACGCCCCTGGACGTATGCATACGTCCTGAGGATCGCGCGAACTGTAAAGCAGAGTTTGCACGATCGGCGCGGGGTGTTAGCTGTATATTACAGCTGACATCCCGCTGCGTCGGCACTGACCTGAGATTGCTCGGAGGGGGAGGGGGGTGGTTAACCCCTTAATTATCACGACCATCGGGTCGCAATAACTAAGGAAGACGCAGGAGGAGATCGTCTCTGCCGACGGGAGCAACTGCACGGATCGCGCGATCCGTGCAGCTCCTGCCTTCTGACAGACAGCACGGAAGGCATAGAATGCCTTCCGGGTTGTCTGTGACGTCACGATGCCCGGCCGTGCCCTGTGGGCATGGCCCGGCATCGTGACTGACAGTTGTCATAGGAACCAGTACACAGCCACAGGCTATGTACTGATTCCTATTGAATGAGGGATTTGAAGATCTCTCATTTAATCCCCTATGGGGAAAAGTACAAAAAAATTTTGAAAAAGTAAAAAAAAGTGAAAAAACAAGTAAAACATAAACACGAAAAATAAAATAAAAAATACGTACACCGCCCTTCTCCCCTTTACAAACGCCAATCGCCCCAAAAAAGATAAAAAATAAATAAAGTACCCATATTTGGTATCGCCGCATGTTAATTTAACCGTACGGTGAACGCCGTATAAAAAAAACAAAAAAAACAATCACAGAATTAAGATTTTTGTTTATCCCGCAGCACATAAAATGGAATAAAAGTGATCAAAAACCCTATAAATGCCAACGTTGTACCAATTAAAACGTCAGTTCATCCCGCAAAAAAAAAAGTCCTAACACAGCTATGTAGATGGTAAAATAAAAAAGTTATGTCTTTCAGAGGATAGCGACTCATAAATATTCTTTTACACACTAAAAACACATTTTTTTTAAAGTGCTTTTACAAAAAAAAAAACTATATAACTTGGATATTGCCATAATCGTATCGACCCACAGAGTAAATCTAACTTATTATGGATAATGCACAGTGAGCGCTGTTAAAAATAAAAATAAAAAACGCTACTTGGATTGCAGTATTTTCTTCACTCTGCCTTACAAAAAATGGATTTAAAACTGATCAAAAAGTCTTGTCCCCCCCAAAATTATACCAATAAAAACGTCAACTCATCCCGCAAAAAAACAAGCCTGTACACAGCTCCAAGCACAGAAAAATAAAAAAGTTATGGCTCTCAGACTATGGCGATGCAAAAATGTGTTTTTATGTTTGAATAAAAGTGTTTTTATTGCATAAAAGCAGTAAAAAATAAAAAAAATATACAAATTGGGCATTGCTGTAATCGTATCAAACTGCTGAGTAAAGCTAGCATGTCATATCTAACGCAGAGTTACCGCTATAAAAAATAAAAATAAAAAACACTACCAGGATTGCTGTATTTGTTCAAAACGCCTCACAAAAACCTTAATAAAAAGTGAACAAAGTGTTGTATGCACCCCATAATGGTACCAATAAAAGCATCAATTCACCCCGCAAAAACAAGGCCCTACACAGCTCTGCACACAGCAAAATAAAATAGTTATGACTGTCAGAACAGGACAACATAAAAACGCAATTTTTTATAGACCTATTTCTATAGTGTAAAAGTAATAAAACATAAAAAACTATGTAAAATTTATACCATTGCAATTGTACCGACCCCCATAGTAAAGTTATCACATTATTTACACCGCACGGCGAACGCTGTAAAATTGAAGCCCAAAAAAACAATGGTTGAACTGCGTTTATCCCCCCCATTTTCAAGGCCCAATGCTAAAAAAAACGATGGAACACCTGTGTGCCCAAAATGCACAGTACACCCGTAGATGAGATCCATGAGGGGTGTTTGAATTTTAAAATGGGGCGATTTCCCTGGAAGATTTCCCCTGTTTGGTTCTTTGGGGGCTTTGCAAATGCGACATGGCCCACCAAAATCTGCTTTTCCAAAAGCCAAATACGCTCCCTCCCTTGTACGCCCTGCCATGCGCCCAAACAGCAGTTTACATCCCAATGTAAGGTATTGCCGAATTTGGGAAAAAGAAATTGCTTAACAAAGTTTTTTTGGGTTCTTTTTTCCAGGATTCCTTGTAAATATAAAAACATTTTTAAGTAAATTGCAGATTTTTGGAAAAAAAAATGTTTTAATTTTCACAGCCTAATGCTAAAATTTTTTTTTTTTAATCACCCGAGGGGTCGATATACTCACTACACACCTGTATATATAACTTAAGGGTTGTAGTTTCCCATATGGGGTATTTTTAGGGGTGTTTCTTAAGTTTTAGCACCTTAGGACGTCCTCAAACCTGAAAGGGCCCGCCTAAATAAAATCGTATTAAAAATTTGAGACCCCAGAGTCCAGTAGGTGCTTCTCCTATTCTGGGGCTTATGGTTGAGCCAAATAATGCACTAGGGCCACATATGGGATATATCTAAAAATGGCAGACCTGGGGGAAATGATCTTAAGTTGCATTTACCTAGTCACATTACCGTATTCCAGTGAATAATGGATTAATATTGAAAATCTGCAAAAATAGTGAAATTTTTAAATTTCACCTCCACTTTGCTTTAATTTCTGTGAAATACCTAAAGGGTTATCAAACTTCCTAAACACTGTTGTAAATACTTTAAGGGGTCTAGTTTCTTATGGGGGTATCTAACATACAGGCCCCTCAAAGCCACGTCAAAACGGGGACTGGTCCCTAAAAAAATGTTTTATTGCAAATTTTCTTGAAAATGTGAGCAATTACTACTAAATTTCTAAGCCCTCTAATGTCAAAAAAAAAGGAATTTAAAAAATGATCCCAAACCTAAGTGGACATATGGTAAATGTAGTTATAAACCCATTTTGTGGTGAATAATTATCTGTCTTGCACGCAGAAATTATGGAAACTTTCAAAATCACAAATTTTTTTAAAATTTTCAAAGAAATTTTGATATTTTTCACAAACAAACAAGGATTGTATGGATACAATTTTTCTTACTAACTTAAGCACAGTGTGTCACAAGAAACAATCTCTGAATCACATGGATAGGTAAAAAATGTCAAAAAGTTATTTCACATAAAATGACCATGTCCCGATTTTCAAAAATAGGGCTATGTCAGGAAGGCCAAAACTGGCTGGGTTCTTAAGGGGTTAATGATGAAGAAAATCAAAACTTAGTGGGTCATTTACCAGCTATTGAATACTATAAATATTATATTGAGTGTTATGTGGAACAAAATAACAACACTTTTGATTTTAATGCAGAACTAAAATCATACAGCAAACAAGATGTTGCAGTTTTGAGGCAGGCGTGAGAACGATACAGAGATCGTGTTATGGAGATGACAAAATTTTTTTTTTTTTTTAAATACTGTAAGCACCAACGAAAAAGGTGGCAGTGACTATATGTGTTGATCCTTTTTAGCTCATCACACTAGCTTCTGAATGTATGGCGATTTACAGATTTAAAATTCTCCCAAAAAACATTTTGAAAATTTTCCAAATACCAGAACATTTGGAAAATGCGTCAGGAAAGACCTAGAGTCAGGTCAGGGAGAATTCAGCAGGTCTACTCCCCTTTGAAGCAGAGGATATTTTATCGGCTTCAGTTGTCGTTCTTTTTGATGTGCGCAGAGGAAATCCTTTGGATGGAGAAGATGTATTATTTTAGTTTCTGCTAAGGATTCTTTGATGATGTTGTAAACATGGTAGGCCAAGTGCTTTCTTGAATGTTAATTTCTCTTACAAAGGTAAGAAGGTCAACTGGAAAGCAGAGAGACAAGGAATGACCATGATGACACACAAACCAGAGCAAATGGAAAGCTGCAGTGGTAAAGAATACCCCGTTAGAGGTTAGGGATTTGATAGATTCAGACATGGTTTCAAGTTATTAGTCCAAGAAGTTCACTTTCTGCATAAGTGAAGAAATAATTGTGCAACATATATCATCTCATGATGGAAGTGATTGAATAATCAGGCAAAAGTCTGTTAAAGTTACAGGTCTTTTATCTTCTTTGGTAGAGGTGGTGCAGGGGTTATTGTATACCCATGTTTGCATATTTGGGAGTAGATGCTTTGGTGTGCTTTGTGACAGTGGAGAGTGGAGTCTTTCCATTTCACATGCAGAGTCCATTCTGATGGAATATTAGGGAAATGCCAGGAGCTCGTTTGCTGGAAAAGTAGCAGGTGCAGGGGCTTGTTTCCACAATGGGGATTCCACCAAAGATGACAAGCAGGTAAAGAAGATCCAATTCAGGAAGATCCAGAAGTCCTTTTAGGAGGTTAGTCACTGTTCACAAAGGTGGTATAGTGTGCAAGACCAAGTTGATCTGGGATGAAGGGGTTAAAAGGAACCATGCATGCTGGTATGTTAGATAAAATTAAATCAGAAATGCTGCAGCTAGAGGAGGTAGATGCTGCAGGACACAGCACAGCTGAGCATGCACGCTTTTTAGATGCTGGAGAGAAGTTGCTTGAAATAGCTGCTCCGTCATCAGTGGATCCACATTACAAAGGGCAAGTAACTCACTGCGGGTTCTGGCAGGTTGAAGATGCTGGTGGCCATTATCAGAGGCTTTAATCACTCTTTGGTCCTTTTCATTTTCTGTGATGCGCAGCAAAAATAAATACTGATGTCCCCCTGAAAAAAAGCAGAGCTTTTCTTGCTTTCTTGTAGGTTTTCCCTGTTTAAAAAGGCTTGCAATCAGCTTTTGCTCCTAAAAATGCTTCTAAAAATGTGCCCTAACTAGTGCCTGGTAATCCAACCTCACCACCCCTATATCTAGTTCTAATTCGAGGTCTACCCATTCCTAATTTAGTGTAGCTTTTTTAGCTACTGGTCTGTTTGGGGAAAATAAATAGAATAACAACATTTAAAATTAATCTGCGCATTAAACCCAGAGGGGCTTGAACCCACAACCTTAATAGGTGGAGATGGTAACCCAGCTCTAATTGACAAGCAAGAAGCTCGATTGGGTATTCAGAACCAGGCAGTAATAAAAGATTTAACCAACATGAAAATTATTACTCTGCCTATACCATGGTCCTTGAGGACTTCTGAGAGATCCTCTTAAGGAAATAAGAGAGCTGGGAAGATGACTCTGTAGAGGATCTTCACTGATAACACCTGAACTTTTTTCTGGAGGTGATACACCATTGTTACAACAGACTCTAGTTTTATACTGTTGATTTATTACACTGATTGACAAGAGTTATGTCTCCTTACATTTCCTGTTAATCCATCAAAATGGCAACTTCAAGATCAAAATATGTGTTCTGATTGTTTATATATATTATTATTTAATTTTCAGAATTCTTGTTATACTTTTACAAACTCTATTTGTGCTTTCATTACTCTCTACTTCAAGTACTATAATCTCTTTTAATGAGTTACTGATGATTTTTTGATGGCTTGCGAGACCTCCCTTCTCTGAGACATTATCTTACAGCAAATATAGGAAAAAATATGCCAGCTCACCACTCCTGTAATAGGAATTGCACAGATCTTCCAGGTTGAAGGACAAGAAATACCAATATTGAAAAAGTTGATTCAGCAATCCGTTAAAAGTGAATAAAAATCTTCTTTATTAAGGATCCATTAAAAATGTGATGTAATATAATAGCACAGGACAAAAACAGAATGCTGCTGACACATTTCGGGAGTTACCCCTAAGTCATAGCATAAACATATGACGCTAATCACCAGGGCCGGACTGGGAATAAAAATCAGCCCTGGCACTAAGCCCCCAGCAGCCCACATACAATATCCGCTTACAAAATGTCCCTTGTTCTCGCACCTCGCCACTTTCTAAAATAAACTATACTATAAAGGTGCTTTCACTTGGAGCATTTTTGGTGCGTTTTTGTGCAGAAAGGCAGAGTAGTTAATGCTGTACATTTCTGCACAAAAAAACGCATAAAAAATGCACCAAAACCGCTCTGTGTGAGAGCTCCCTACACACGAGCAAGAAAGAAACAGTGGTGCAGAGAAGCCCCTCATCACACAGTCAGGTGTGCACTTGCTTTACAATCCGGGACAAGTCCACACTGACACTACATACGCACCAACATAACCTACAACCCCACCAATCACATCCCCAGTAGTCAGGTCACATCACACTCCCTGTATATAATCCCACACACCTCCTGTATATAATCCCACACACCTCCTGTGTATAATCCCACACACCTCCTGTGTATAATCCCACACTGTGTTTAATCCCACACTGTGTATAATCCCACACACCTCCCGTGTATAATCCCACACACCTCCTGTGTATAACCCCACACTGTGTATAATCCCACACACCCCCGTATATAATCCCACACACCTCCCCTATATAATCCCACACACCTCCCGTATGTATACCCACACACCTCCCGTATGTATACCCACACACCCCCTGTATACCCACACACCTCCTGTATACCCCACACACCCTGTATACCCCACACACCCTGTATACCCCACACACCCCTGTATACCCCACACACCCCTGTATACCTCACACACCCCCTGTATACCTCACACACCCGCTGTTTACCCCACACACCCACTGTATACCCCACACACCCACTGTATACCCCACACACCCCCTGTATACCCCACACACCCCTGTATACCCCACACACCCCCTGTATACTCCACACACCTCCTGTATACCTCACACACCTCCTGTATACCCCACACACCCCCGGTGTACCCACACACCCCCTGTATATACCCACACACCCCCTGTATACCCCACACACTGTATACCCCACACACCGCCTGTATACCCCACACACCCCCTGTATACCCTACACACCTCCTGTATATCTCACACACCTCCTTTATACTCCACACACCTCCTGTATACCCCACACACCTCCTGTATACCCCACACACGCCCTGTATACCCACACACCCCTTGTATACCTCACACACCTCCTGTATACCCCACACACCCCTGTATAACCCAACACCGCCTGTATAGCCCACACACCCCCTGTGTAGCCCACACACCCCCAGTATACCCCACACACTCGCTAATACCCACACACCTCCTGTATACCCCACACACCCTGTATACCCCACACACCCCTGTATACCCAAACACTTCCTGTATACCCCACACACCTCCTGTATACCCCCACACACCCTGTATACCCACACACCTCCTGTATACCCCACACACCTCCTGTATATAATCCCACACACCTCCTGTATATAATCCCACACACCTCCTGTGTATAATCCCACACACCTCCTGTGTATAATCCCACACTGTGTATAATCCCACACTGTGTATAATCCCACACACCTCCCGTGTATAATCCCACACACCTCCTGTGTATAATCCCACACTGTGTATAATCCCACACACCTCCCGTATATAATCCCACACACCTCCCGTATATAATCCCACACACCTCCCGTATGTATACCCACACACCTCCCGTATGTATACCCACACACCCCCTGTATACCCCACACACCTCCTGTATACCCCACACACCCCCTGTATACCCCACACACCCCTGTATACCCCACACCTCCTGTATACCCCACACACCCCCTGTATACCTCACACACCCCCTGTATACCCCACACACCCCCTGTATACCCCACACACCCCCTGTATACCCACACACCTCCTGTATACCCCACACACCCCCTGTATACCCCACACACCTCCTGTATACCCCACACACCCCCTGTATACCCACACACCTCCTGTATACCCCACACACCTCCTGTATACCTCACACACCTCCTTTATACCCCACACACCTCCAGTATACCCCACACACCCCCTGTATACCCCACACACCCCCTGTATACCCACACACCCCCTGTATACCTCACACACCTCCTGTATACCCCACACACCCCCTGTATACCCACACACCCCCTGTATAGCCCACACACCCCCTGTATAGCCCACACACCCCCTGTATACCCCACACACCTCCTGTATACCCCACACACCCCCTGTATACCCCACACACCCCCTGTATAGCCCACACACCCCCTGTATACCCCACACACCTCCTGTATACCCCACACACACCCTGTATAGCCCACACACCCCCTGTATACCCACACACCCCCTGTATACCCCACACACCTCCTGTATACCCCACACACCCCCTGTATACCCCACAAACCCCCTGTATACCCACACACCCCCTGTATACCTCACACACCTCCTGTATACCCCACACACCCCCTGTATACCCCACACACCCCTGTATACCCCACACACCCCCTGTATACCCACACACCTCCTGTATACCCACACACCTCCTGTATACCCCACACACCCCCTGTATACCCCACACACCCCCTGTATACCCCACACACCTCCTGTATACCCACACACCTCCTGTATACCCCACACACCCCTGTATACCCCACACACCCCCTGTATATCCCACACACCTCCTGTATACCCCACACACCCCCTGTATAGCCCACACACACCCTGTATAGCCCACACACCCCCTGTATAGCCCACACACCCCCTGTATACCCACAAACACCCTGTATACCCCACACACCCTCCTGTATACCCACACACCCCTGTATACCCCACACACCTCCTGTATAGCCCACACACCCCCTGTATACCTCACACACCCCCTGTATACCTCACACACCTACTGTATACCCCACAAACCCCCTGTATACCCCACACATCCCCTGTATACCCCGCACAATGAGCACACATATATACAGTACATACACATATACAAACACATGAAGACATAGACACATGCACACATACCTTCAGTGCAGCGACTCACTCACTGGGGAGCTTCAGGACGGGCAGGAGATGGACCCGGGAGATCACAGCAGGGGGCGGAGCGTCTCCCTGCCGGACAGTGGCTGCACTTCCTGAGCTGTGTGTGTGAGCAGCCTGCGCCCCTCCTCCCTCCGCAGCCCCGTCACCTCCTGCAGTCGCCCTGGTTGCACTGAGCAGCCATCCTGAGGACGTACACACAGCTCAATAGACCGTCAGGATCTGAGGTTCGGGGCACAAGTTTTGGACAAGACTGCCTGTGCCCCGAACCTCAGATACTGCCTAGCGACGCCCCTGGTTACAGGCAACTCCGGCCGCTGTGGAGCATCCCGGCTCACTGCGGCGGCCCTGAGTTGCGGCGGCCGGTGGCACTCTGTAGTGGCCGCAGCCCGCCTCTATAAGTAGTCTATACTTGCTGGGGGCTGCGGAGCATCCCTGGCTCACTGCAGCAGCCCTCAACTCTGGTTGCGACGGCCTCTGCAGTGGCCACAGCCAACATCAAATGTGTGCCAGTGCACAAGTGCGGCGCCCCTGCCAAGGTGAGCAGTGCCGGTAGGTATGCTCGGGCGGCCCACGTGTGTCACGGCTGCTCAGCCCGCCGGGATTTTGCCCGGTGCGACAGGTTCTCAGTCCGGGCCTGCTAATCACTATATATAACAATATCCTACTGCTAATCATGAGCACCTACTACTCACCTGATAATTAGATCTACACCCACACAAACACCAGCGCCATTGCTCAAATGTCACTGCCGAAAATGGCAGCAGATGGATGATGTAAATGGGGACGTCACTATTCACTGCAAAGCTAACAGGTGCATGCGCAACTACAGTCACCAGAGATCCAAACACGTTGTTCTGTTTGTCTTTTATTCGTAACTCAAGCTTTGTAACTGATATCTTTATTCCTGTGAGCTCTTGACCTCCATTACACACGAGGCTCTTCACCACACTGCTAAAACCAACAATTCCAACAACACAGAGAGGGAAAAACACATAAAAGTAGTGAGACCCCTGGAGGCCATAGACAGTATATACCTATTGCTACATCCTTTCTCTTTTAACAACAAGACTAGTTAACTAGAATAACACATACAATTATGCACATGAACCGATAGGCAATACTTGGGAATTAGATATAGTCATTGAGATGGGCTGGCTTTCTCGTCATTCTGCCAGCATGTGTAACATACAATGTTTCTCCGCCCACCTCTGGTTGCTCCTCCGATCCTGGCAATATGTGTTCTGGAATTTCCAGTCTTTGGCCAGAATCATTACCCTGAGCTGCAGCTGGCAGTGTCCGTGTTGTCTCACTGTTTGCACTAGCAGTTCATAGTTTTGGATGTCTGCGTAATCCTCCCAGGGCCCCTGCTCTCTTTCTTGTGTTTTCTCAAATGTCTTTGATTTCTCCTCAATCTTCTTCCGTCTTCTGTGACAATTTCATAGGAACCGAGGTTCAGTTTCTGAGACCTTTGCCTTTTGCCAATATTTTTGATATCGTCTATCGGCTGCAGCCGTACATTGTCATGTCTCTGAAGATCAGGCTGATCCTTTGCTGACCTATTGTAATAGAAAGCTTGCCTTTCTTGATTTTTCTTCAGTTGGTTGCTAACATTCCCCACCAGTCTTGGTTTTAGCAGTTGACTGGCCATTGGTAAGAGTGTCCTTGTCCATCTGCTCATGTGTCTCTGTGACGGACTGCTGTTTGAGGCTTGTGTGGGTGTTGTTTCTGTGATCTAGTATGGACAGGGTAGACATCTGTCCCTGCCTGCTTTGCTTTCCACATTAGTCTTTTGGCTGTTTTTACTGCTGACTCTGCTTTGCCGTTACTTTGTGGATAGCCTGGAGATGACGTCTGATGCTCAAAGTCCCACATTTTGCTGAAAGTTTTGAACTCTTCAGATGTAAACTGCGGCCCATTATCTGAGAATACAATGTCCGGAATGCCATATCTGGCAAAGTGGGCCTTAAGTTTTTTAATCACTGTCATTGTCCTTGTGTCCTTTAAATAGTCCACTTCCCAGAAGTTGGAAAAATAGTCCACTGTAATCAGGTATTCTTTGTCATTCCAAGTGAACAAGTCTGTCCTATTTTTGACCAGGCTGTTTGGAATTGCGTGTGGTTGCAGGGTTTCTTTTGGTTGCTTATCACTGCATGATGCACATATTTCACATTGTGCTATGAAACTCTTTATGTGGTCGTTTATTCCTGGCCACTAAACACAATCTCGTGCGCGGCATAGACATCCTTCTATCCCCAGGTGACTAAAGTGCAATTTCTCCATGATGACTCTTCTGAGAGATTCTGGTATGATGGCTCTTTCTCCTTTAAAGATGACTCCATGCTGCACTGATAATTCATCTCTTATGTGGAAAAAGGGAGAGATTTCAACTGGAGCATGTTGTTTGTATTTTGCCCACCCCTTCAAGATGACAGTCTTTAGAATCTGGAGTGCTTTATCCTCCTCTGTACAGATCTGTATTTTTTAAGCTGGTCCTTTGACACAACTAGGTATTCACACATATTGATGCTTTCAATGTCCTTTTCATCTTCACCTGTCAGGGGAATGTAAGCTCTGCTCAGAGTATCTGCGATCAGTAAGTCTTCCCTGGACAATAGCAGATATTGAAATCATATTTCTGAAGTCTTAGTAGCATGCGCTGTAATCTCTTTGGGGCATTAAGTAGTGGTATCTTTGTAATGCTCTCCAGAGGCTTGTGATCAGAGTGCACCATTACTTGGTGGCATAAGTGTACTGGTGAAACTTCTCCATCCCAATACTACAGCCAGTAGTTCCTTCTCAATTTGAGCATATCCTTGTTCGGTCGGCGTTAGAGCTCTGCTGGCAAATGTGATTGGCTCTCTATCCTGCATTAGTGGGCTCCCAGACTGATTCTGATGCATCACATTGGACTACCACTGCAGCCTGCTGGATCAAGTATTTTAGGGTTGCTGTTTCTGCAATGGCCTTCTTCACCGACTGAAGGCAGTTTCTTGGTTTTCTGTCCATTCCCAGAGAACATCTTTGTGAGTTAGCTGTCTCAGTGGCTCACACATGTCTGACAGATGCTTACAGAATTTGGAAAGGTAATTTACCATGCCAAGAAATCTCTGTACTCCACGTACATCTGTAGGGGTGGGCATGTCCTGTATTGCTCTTACCTTTTCAGGATCCACTTTAACACCATTAGAGGTTAGAAGATGTCCTATGTACGGGACCTCTGCCATTTTCAGTTTGAATTTTTCCAGGTTCAGTTTTATACATTTCTCTCGACATCTGTCTAAAAATTGTCTCATTTGTGATCATGGTCCTTTATTGCCGAGTCACGGTCTTCTCCTTCTCCCACAATTAGTATATCGTCTGCAATTGTTTTACTCCAGGAAGTCCTTCCAGGGCTTGCATCAATTGCTGCTGGAATATTTCTGGGGCGGGACTTATTCCCATGGGCATTCTGAGCCATTTAAAACGTCCAAATGGGGAAGAAAATGCTGTCAATAAACTTGATTCAGTTTTACATGCCAGAAACCATTTTTCACATCACATACAGACAATATTTACGCGTCTGATTTGTCTGGTATATTTTCTTCTATTGTAGGCATTGGATAATGGTTTCTTTTCAGAGCTTTATTCAATGGTTTTGGGTCAATGCAGATACTTAAATAGCCAGATGGTATAAATACTATCAACAAACTTCTTATCAAGACTGTGCTCTCATGCACTGGCGCTATTATGCCTCTGCTACTTAAATAGTGGAGTTCTTCTTTAAGGTGTTGCATTAAAGCTACAGGCACATCTTCTAGTTGGCAATTCTGTAGGTTTTACTGTGTGATCAATTTCTAGGTTGTATTTGCCTTTAGGCACCACATCCCCTTCAAATAAATCAGCATACTCTATTTTTATAGTTTGCATATCAAGCTTGCATTCTGCATTTCCTTTAAAAGTGTGCATGCTCTGTGAAGCTTCACGTGCCATAATATTATGAGACTGTACCCTTATTAAGTCCATAGCCTGAACTGCCTTTACCCCCAGTAAAGGTATGTGATCACCTTCCGGTAGTACAGTAAATTCTACTCTGTAACTCTTCTTGTTACATGGGTTCCGTAATTTTAGTTTGCAAGTCCCCTGGGCTTTAGCACACTTTTGTTGTACATCACCAGTACTTTGTCAGTCGGCTCAATAGTGACCTTGTTGGTCAGTCGAGTAATTGGAATTACATTGCAGCTTGCTCCACAATCCAGCTGAAATTTTATGGGCTGCTCATCCCACCAAAAAGGTTGCAAAAAGCTGCTTCCCCCATTAGCTGCTGCTGGGTGTTTGACTGCATGGACATTCTCTGTTGCAGGCTGCAGCTGTGGCCATGTGATCTCCTCTGCACTATCACTCCCAGCATCCTGTGTCACAGTGTGGACATGTCTGTGCTGTCTGTATGGCTTCTGTCTGCACATAGCTGAGAAATGGTTCCTCTTGCCACAAGTCCTGCAGGTCTCCCCATATGCCCGACATTTCTCTTTATCTCTCTCATGTCTTCTCCCACAATTATTTACATTGTATCTGAGGCTGCAGGGGGCCGGGGTCTTGCTTTCCCTTGTGTTGACACTGCATGTACTGTGACATCACTGCTGCCCTCCATCATCTTCAGGCTGTCTCTAGTCAGCTCAGCCCTGCAGATCTGCATGCATCTTTCTAGGGTCAGCTCTTCTTCTCTCAATAATCTCTCTGAGATGGGAGTCCTTGATGCCACACACTATCCTGTTCTCTGATGAGGAGTCTCCGAATCCCCCAAATCCACAGGTTGCTGCCAGTCTCCTCAGCTCTGTCACATATCTGTCACATTCTCCCAGCCTCCGGATCCTTGGAGAAGAACCTATATCTCTCCACAGTCTCATTCTTTTTGGGGTCACAATGCTTATCAAATGCCTGTAATATGTCTGCCAGAGTCCCCGTCTGTGCTGTCTGCGAGCAATGTCTGGGCTATTTCTATGCCTTTTTCTCCAATCAAATAATAAAACAGCTTGACTTTTCTCTTCTCATCATTGGGGTTCACAGTGAGATCCACATACAGGGTGAATTCTTCCCTCCAGTGTCTCCATGTCTGTGACATGTTAGGAGAGGTGACATCCAGTCTGTGAGGGGGTTGCAGTGCAGTCTCCATTACTCCAGTACTCACTGTTGTATATATTGCGCTTCATACAATCTCAATGCTTGCCGGCTGCCGACTTGTTATTCCGAGGTTCTGTGCCCTGCTGCCACCATGTTCTGTTTGTCTTTTATTCGTAACTCAAGCTTTGTAACTGATATCTTTATTCCTGTGAGCTCTTGACCTCCATTACACACGAGGCTCTCCACCACACTGATAAAACCAACAACTCTCACAACACAGAGAGGGAAAAACACATAAAAGTAGTGAGACCCCTAGAGGCCATAGACAGTATATACCTATTGCTACACACGTGACTGTAGTAGATCTCATAGACTAAGGTGCAAATTGCCGGTAGCCAACACAGTGAAAGTGTGCTCAGTTCTATCTGTTGGATACAGCAGTGAGAGCAGAAGCAAGCGCCAGGGAAAAAGCAAATGGTAAGGACATATAACAAGGAATATCAGAGCACAACATAAAAACATACAGAATAAAAAGCACAAAACACAGTGAAACATAGTGAAAAAATGACACCACTTAGAACCTTTAGGGTATTTTCACACACCATATGTTTAGAAGATTTTGCTGCTTAGCGCGTTCTTCTAAAGCAGAGGGGGCGGACCTTGGCCAGTCCCATTCACTTTCATTATCCCCACCGCGTATACGCCGGAAAGAAGTGAAATGACGTTTCTTCCACCCGATGTTCAATACGCGGCGGGGAAGTTGGCAGGTAATCATAGCTCTTTATGAGTGCTATGATTACCGCAATTACAGAGCGTATTTCGGGGCATAATTGCGCTGCAATGCGCCCCGAAATATACGCCCTGTAATAAACTGTGTGAACATAACCTTTAGATTAATGATATTGTACTGATGTATGAATAGGCAGTTCAGATATCAGACCATGCTAGAATGATTATGTATCACAAACTTTTATTACATTTCTTCTTCAAGTTAAAAAGCGCTTTTTAACTTGAAGAAGAAATGTAATAAAAGTTTGTGATACGTAATCATTCTAGCATGATCTGATATCTGAACTGCCTATTTTAAAGACACTACGGAGAGTGTGTAATACAGACCTATTATATTCTGCAATGAGCAGCAAAATAAGTGCATTTTAGCCCATATATACTATATACTCTGATGTATGAATAACAATAAACGTGTATATATCTGAATTAGAGATGGGCGAATTTCTCAAAAATTTGGTTCGCTCACTTTGACGAATTTCCCGACAAAAATAACTTTGGTCCGAATTACTTCGGGACGAATCGCGTTAAAAAGCAACTATTTCCAGGCTGCACAGAGCCTGCAGGGTGCTGTAGAACATTGTGCTATGCTTAAATATGCAGAGGGAGCTTGGTTTGGTCTTCATACAATGTTGTGTTTTAGTATGACACGCACATGACTGCCGCCGCTCTTAGAATCGCTTCACTATAAAATTCCCTGGGCACTTAAGAGGGCAAAACTGACCAAAAAACTGAAGCGGGAATGTTGCCTGATAAAGTCATGCCAGAGAAAGCTGGAAAAAAACAAGCTGAGAGCTCAGGTGGCAACATTAGTGACAGAGTGTGGAGGGGACGGCGGCAGCCACAGCAGCATGAGGTCAGACAGTGGCACGATGACATTCTGGAAGTGGCAAAAACAGCATTAGGACACAGAGTGGCACAATGACAAAGTGTAGAGTTGACAGCATCAACAGCAGCAGCATGAGGTCAGAGTGACATTCTGGAGGTGGCAAAAACAGGAGTAGGCCACAGAGTGGCACATGGACAGAGAGTGGAGGTGACGGTGGCAGCAGCATGAGATCAGACAGTGGCACAATGACATTCTGGAGGTGGCAAAAACTGGAGTAGGCCACAGAGTGGCAAAATGACAGAGAGTGGAGGTGACGGTGGCAGCAGCATAAGGTCAGAGAGTGGCACAATGACACAGTGTGGAGGTCACGGCAGCAGCCACAGCAGCAGCATGAGGTCAGACAGTGGCACAATGACATTCTGGAGGTGGCAAAAACAGGAGTAGGCCACAGAGTGGCACAATGACACAGTGTGTAGGTTACGGCAGCAGCTACAGCAGCAGCATGAGGTCAGACAGTGGCACAATGACATTCTGGTGGGGGCAAAAACAGGAGTAGGCCACAGAGTGGCACAATGACAAAGAGGGGAGATAAACGGCGGGCAGCGAATGAGGTCAGACAGGGGGCCCCAATGACATTCGGGGGAGGGGGAAAAAAAACAGGGGGTGGGCCACAGAGGGCACAATGACACAGTGTCTAGATCAGGGCAGCAGCCAAAGCAGGAAAGCATGAGGTCGGGGACATGCACAATGCTTTCCCGGGGAGGTGGCAAAAACGGTGTGGGCCCAAAAGAGGGGGCAAAAATTAAACCTGTGTGGGGGGGTGACGGCGGCGGGCACTGAAAATAAAGGGCACAATGACATTCTGGAATGGCAAAAACAGGAGTGGGCCACAAAATTTGGGCACAGGGACAGGAGTGGAGGGGGAGGGGTTGGCAGCAGAAATGAAGCCCGAGAATGGCAAAAAGACATTCTGAAAATGGAAAAAAATGGAGTGGGGCCACGAGTGGAAAAAGGGAAGAGAGGGGGAGGTCAGGGCAGCAGAGCATAAAGGTCAGCCATTTTGGGCACAATGACATTCTGGATGTGGCAAAAACAGGATTTGGCCACAGATTTCCACATGGACAGAGAGGGAGGTGAGGGGTGGCAAGCGGCATGAAGTCAGGAGGGGCACAATGAAAATTCTGGAGGGGGAAAAAAACTGGGAGTAGGCCAGATTTGGGCACAATGACAGAAAGTGGAGGTGAAACCCGGCAGAAACATGGGGGGTCAGACAGTGGAAAAAGAAAATTCTGGGGGTGGAAAAAAAACAGGAGTATCCACAGAGTGGCACAGGGGACAGGGGAGTGGAGGGTGACGGGGGCAGAAAGCATGAAGTCAAGAGTGGCCAAGGGACTTCTGGAGGTGGCCAAAAATGGGGGGGGCCACAGAGTGGCACAATGAAAGAGGGGAGGTGACGGCACAGGAGAACAGAAAGATCAAAAAGTGGCACAATGACACAGTGTGGAGGTGGGGGGGCAATCCCAGTCCCCTGGTAAAGATGGTTGGTGCTTTTTGGAGATATTTTAGCAGATGTGGGGCATCGGGGGGTGGCGGGCATAAGAAGGTGGCTGAGGCGGGTAGTTTTAACCCAGCCTCATTTCTCAAAAGTTTGGGTGAGGCGCATGGCTGATGTAGCCCTTGACGCCAAAGGGCATTGGTTGTGTGGAAAACCCGGCCCTTTTCCACGCCGGGGATTCTCTTGACAAAGGTAATCGTTCCACATTTCCTGTGGAAAAGGGCGGGTTCTCCTTGGGGTAAAAATGGCCCCCGCCGCACTGAACACCCCTCTGTTCCCAAACAAAACGGGCCCGGGCAGGACAGTTCCCTCCCATTTGGCAAACTCGGAAAGGGTTGGGGGCCAAACACACCCCAGTTTGGCTCCCCAAAGTTTTCCAGCGGATCTTCTAACGGGGTTTGGCAGATTGCTTTTCCAAGTGGGCCACCCCCTTTTGGGTTTCAGGGTCAGCTCCAGGCCCTTTTCCCTGATGCGTTTGCTGCGGGGCGACTGCCCCCCCTAACTGGGCGGGTGAAGGAAGCTCTCATCAGGTTGCCCCAGATTTTGATTGCTGCTTATGGAGCTGGTTCTGCTCCAACCCCCCCCCCTTCCCCTCGCACCCGGGGCGGCAGTATTAGTGAGCGCTAAAGAACCCCCTGGCCCCTGTCAGGGGAGGGACGATGAGCATATGGGCGGGCCAACTGACTACGGGGTTTTTCCCTTAGTATTTGATTTTGGTCCTCCCTCTCAATAGCGGGGGAAAAAAAGGCCCCCAAATTTTGGACCGAAGCGAGGGTCCAATAAGGGGGGGACCCAAAAAGTCATCCCTCGGGCCGGATGCTGACTATTCGGCTGTCACTACCAAGGCAAATCAGTTTTTCTGCGGGCCATCTGCCATCTCCATCTATCTTCCCCAGTGCCCCTGCCCCTCCTTCTTGTCCCCTTTGGGTAAAAAACCCTCATTTCACCGGGAAAATGCTTTGTTCCAATGTCCCCTCCCCCTTTTTCAGTCCCCCCCCGGGACTCATTGGCCCAAAATGTAGTCGCCACGTCTCCAGCCCCCTCCCAAAAAAGATTTTCAGCACCCTTGTTCCAGGACATAAGCAGTGGAATGAGGGTTATTCATCCCGTTTTGCCTGTCGGGCTGGGCAAATAAAAGTGGCCTTCTCGAATGGCCTCAACCAAAAGGCAGGGGTCAGCAAGAGCTGCCAAGGGCTGACATCAAATTACACAGGGGGGTATCCCGTCTTTCCTGGGTCATCAAAAAAAACGTTATGGCCTTTCTTGGGGTTTAAAAGTCGGTTCCCAAAATGTGCAGGCTGGAATTCCAACGGGGGGGAAAAATCGCCCTATCGAGTGTGTTGGGGGAGGCCCTTCTGCCGCTGCAACCCCGGGGGTATTTCCCGGGGTTTGTGGAAGGATGGAGTGGCCCTGCACAATTTCCTGGCCATTTTCAGAATCTTCTTTAAGATCGGGGAAGACTTCAGGACCTTTTCCCCAAAAAAGATTGAACCGGCCCATGCAGGGCCCCAAAAGGGGGCCCCTCCCTCCTTGGTTGCAGCACGGGAAACCCGTTACTCCCTTGTCCAAACACCCTGGTTCCGGGTTTTGCAGTTGGCGGGAGAAAGGGGCCCCACATCGATTTTGCTGATGACGCGGGCGTTTTCTCCCCCTTTTGGGCTTCGTTCGCCGAGGAAAACCCGGGTAGAACTGGGGTTTAAAACCGTTTGCCCTAAAAACAGTGGTATGATGGAGCAGTACTTGGGGGAGGCCCGAGATGGTTTGGGGGTGGGGAGGAGGAGGGGGCACATTGGGGACAGGGGCCTTTTTTTACAACGTGGGAGGAGAAAGCGGCTTTTCCTGTCCAAGTTGTTGGTGTCCCCTGAGCGGGGGAAAGCCCCATTCCCCCCCCAGGGGGCCGAAAAGGCCCCCCCCCATGTACGGGCCCCTTGCCCTTTATTTACAGCCCCCAGAGGGCCCGCGCTGCCGTGAAACCTTGAAACCCAAAACCCGATAAGCTAAAGGCCCGGGCCCCACCTTCGTTTACTATTTATGAAGTCGGGTTTATTTTGGCCTTTTTTGGAAAAAAAATTTAGGGGTTTGGGAACCCCTCCCCCATTTTTGGGGCCCCGGCAAAAAGGGGGCCATTATTTTCTTTTGGAAGGGTTGGGGGGGAGGAGCCCCACCATTTGGAAAAAAAAAGGGGGGATTTCCCGGGCACCAACAATTTGGGGGGAAGGACCCCGGTTTGCTTCGGGCCCCTTTAGGGGGGTTTGGGGGAGGGGGCATCCCTTTTGCCCCTTTTTTTGCAACCCGCCTTCGTTTTAAAAAGGGGACTCTGCAGGGGGGCGCCATGGGGGGTAGGGGAGGAGCCAGGGGCACTAGCCCCGGGAGAGGGTGTCAAAGGGGAAAAAACCCCCTTCTGAAAAGGGGGGGTTGGGGGACCCCTTGACTTGGGCTGAAATTGGGCAGGGGCTTTTCCCCCACGGGGGCGCGGGCTGCTTTTAGGGGGGAAAAGGGGGGCAAGGGAACCCCCCACATTTTGGGGCCCACTTTTCCCCTTTCCCCGGGCCCCCCCCGGATGGGGTGGGGCGGGCATGGTTGAGCGGGCCCGGGGGTCCCAACTTGGCTCCCTGGGGCAGGGGATTTATTTTTCGGGCCTACAGATTCTACTTTTAAACCATTTTCGGCTCCCCCCCGGTGCCCTTAGCAAAAAATGCCAAAAAACCGGCCCGGTTATCGGTTTTTTTAAACCGCCAAAGGGGCCTCCGAAACGGGGAGTGACTACTGCCGCCGCTGCCTTGCTGAGCCCCCTGTGCCGTACTTTTTTTGGGAAACCTTTTAAAGCGGATTTTTTACCCCGTGGGCCGGGTTTTTGGCCCCCCCGACCTAAATTGCTGCAAACCCTGCTAAACCTCAGGGCCCACAAAACCCACTTGCTGGCTCCCGCCGCTGCCTGACGCGCAACCCGGCCCCCCCTTTTCTTCTCCTGACTTGATGAAGCCCTTACCTCCCCGGGCCCCCAAGTGGGGGTTGGCCCCCAAAACATCATCATCTATTTGTGTTCCACCGTCACTGCTGTCCTCATCCCCTGGTATTGGTATGCAGAGGCTGACCCCTCACAAAAAATAAACCCCCCCATGCCACTTTTCAACATCTAATTTTGCCCCTATGCAAGAAGCGGGAAATTTTTGGGCCCCAAATTTTCTTCGCTCCCAAAGGTTGGGCTGCTGACTGCCCTCCTCAAATTGTTATCCTCGCTATATAGTGGACTGGGGCCCAGACCCACAAAGTAATATCTGGCAAAGGGAAACCCGGAGGGGGCCAGAGGGGGTTGAGGACAGGGGGGGGGCCCCGCAAAACCCCGCCCCCCGGGGCCTCCCCAAAAAAAGGGGTTTGTTGACGTTCCCACCAAACCCCTTGGTTTGGGGTTGTCAGATGGGAGAAGTGGAGGGACCTAGTAAACCCAAAATAAAGAACCATTGGGGTTGCTGAAAAAACCCACCGGCCATAATGACGCGGCAGTTGTGGCCTCCCCAAGTAAACCCCTGTTTGCGACGTCCCCTTGCGGGTGCTGCGCCCCCTTGGGGGGAATGTTTGTGCCACTCGAAGGGGAAGACCCTGCCACCTCTCGGGTCGGGAAAATACTTTTTTGTTCAAAAAATGTACAGACACTGTTTTTGATAAAAAGATTTTCTTTTAAAAGGAAAAAAAACACCCCCTTGTTTTTGGGACCCCAAATAAAAACCAGTAACAAGTTTGGGGAAACCCCTTGGAATAAATTGGCCCCACAAAGGGGCGGAAAAAATTACTTGTAAGTGCCGTTTAAAAACTCGTGTATTTTACTGAATGTAAAAGCACAAAACAGGCTTAATTAACCTTCGGAAAATGAATTTTGCTACAGAATTTCCCTTTTGTGGTGGGGAAAAAAAAAATTTTTTTTACTGAGTTCAAAAATGCAGAAAAAAAAATACATTATTTAAAAACCCCGGATGTAAATTGCGCCAAAACCCAAATTTAAACAAAACCCCAAACTAATAGCTTTTGGGGAAGGGTTTTTTAAAAATGGGGGGGTGTTTTTTTTTCGGTACACAAACAAGAGAAAAAAATGGAATTAACCTTCGCTTGTGGAAAATTTTGGGTCCAAGGAAAAATTTATTTTTTTTCGGTGGGAAAAACGGTTTATTTTTGGTTTTCCACAGCAGCAAAACAAAGCTTAATTAACCCCTGGATGTTTTAAAATTTCGCCAAACAATTGGGGCAAAACACAAAAATTCTAGGGTTTGTAAAGGGGTTTTCCCAAAAACGTTTTTTTTTTAAAGCTAAAAACAAAAGAGAAAAAATTGTAATTAAACCTTCCCCTTTGAATTTTGCTACAGGAATAATGTATTTTTTGGCATGAAAAACGGTTTAAATTTTTGTCACCAAAAGCAGAAAAACAACGCCCTTTTTTAACCCCCGGATTTTAAAAATTTGGGGCCAAAAAATTGAGGGAACCACAAACACTAGCTTTGTAGCGTGTTTAAAAATGGCGTGTTTTTTTTGTACACAACAAAAAGAAAAAATTGTAATTTAAACCCTTTGCTTGTGAAATTTTTCTTCAGGAAAAATGTATTTTTTGGCGGTGAAAGGGCAGTTTTTTTTGTCCCACAGCAGCAAAACCCAAGCTTAATTAACCCCCGGAAAAGTAAATTGACGCCAAAAAAATTGAGCAACCACAATTCTACAGCTTTGTAGCGTGTTACAAGGCTTTTTTTTTACACAAAACAACAAGAGAAAAAAAAATTTTAACTAACCCTTTGCTTGTGAATTATGTACAAGAAAAAGCCTTTTTTTTCCCGGGGAAAGACGGTTTTTTTTAGTCACCCCAAACAGCAAAACAACGCTTAATTAACCCTGGAAGTAAATTTTCCCCCAAACAATTGAGAACCCAAAAAACTACTGCTTTTTAGCGTGTTAAAAATGGGTGTTTTTTTTTGCTTTTTCAACAAAAGAAAAAATTTTTAATTAACCTTCGCTTTTGAATTATGCTACAGGAAAAATTTAATTTTTTTTAGGGGAAAGACGGAATTTTTTTTAGCACTTTTCAGCAAAAAATTGCTTAATTAAAACCCCCGGGTTTTTAAAATTTCGCCCCCCAAAAGTTGGGTTTAAACCCCAAACTACTAGCTTTGGGACGTGTTACAATGGCGTGTTTTTTACGCTACACAACAAAAAAAAAAAATTGTAAAATTAAAACCCTCGCTTTTGAATTATACTACGGAAAAAGTATTTTTTGGCCGGTTTAAAGAAGTTTTTTTAGTCACCAAAAGCACAAAACAACGCTTTAAATTTAACCCCCGGATGTAAATTGCGCCCCAAAAAAATTGACAACCACAAAAATACTAGCTTTGTTTGGGTTACAATGGCGTGTTTTTTATGTACACAACCCAAAGAAAAAATTGTAAATTTAAACCCTTTGCTTTTTTGAATTATGCTACAGGGAAAAAAGTAATTTTTTTTGGAGGGGAAGACGATTATTTTTTGTTTACCCTAGCACAAAACATTGCTTAATTAAAACCCCCGGATGTAAAATTTCCCCCAAACAGTTTAGTAAAACCCCAAAATACTAGGGTTTTTAACGTGTTACAATGGCGTGTTTTTTACGCTACACAACAAGAGAAAAAATTGTAATTAACCATCCTTTTTTGAATTATACTACAGGGAAAAAAGTTTTTTTGGCGGTTTAAAGGGCAGTTTTTTTTTTAGGGCACCACAGCAGCAAAACAACCCTTAATTAAAACCCCCGGAAAAAAGTAAAAATTTGCGCCCCAAAAAAATTTAGCAACCAAAAACTACTAGCTTTGTAGCGTGTTTCAATGGGGTGTTTTTTTTTCACTTTTTCCCCCAAAAAGAGAAAAAATTTTTAAAATTAAAACCCTTCCCCCTTTTTTGAACTATGCTTTCAGGAAAAATTTATTTTTTTTGGGATTTAAAAAACGGTTTTTTTAGGAAAACCCCAGCAAAAAAAAAAACGGTTTAAATTTAAAACCCGGATGTAAAATTTCGCCAAAAAAATTGGCAACCACAAAAATACTAGCTTTGTAGGTGTTAAATTGGGGTGTTTTTATGCCCCCACACAACAAAGAAAAAAATTTTTTAAATTTAAACCCTTTGCTTGTGAATTTTGCTACATGAAAAAATTTATTTTTTTGGCCCGGTTTAAAAAAAACGGTTTCTTTTTGTCACCACAGCAGCAAAAAACATTTCTTTAAATTTAAACCCCCGGAAAGGGAAAATTTCGCCAAAAGAATTTAGCAACCACAAACTAATAGTTTTTAGGGGTGTTACAATGGCGTGTTTTTTTTTGCTACCCCAACAAAGGGGAAAAAAAATTTTAATTAACCTTCCCCTTGTGAAAAAGTACAGGAAAAATGTTTTTTTTTGGGGGGTGGAAAAAAACGGTTTCTTTTAGTTTACCCACGAGCAGAACAACGCTTTAAATTTAACCCCCGGATGTAAATTTTCGCAAAAGAATTGGGCAGCCCAAAAAAGAAGTGGGGTTTGTATTGTAAAAATGCTGTTTTTTAAATGAATACAACGGAACAGGCCCTTTGATCCCCCTTTGGGGGTTTTTTTTAAAAGTGCTGTGAGAAAATGTTTAAAAAAGTAAATTTCAGCTGCATGGACATTCTGGACTTAGAACCAATACCCCAAAAAAATCGAAATAGAACGTTTAAAAAGAAGCAGTCTCTGAGACAACTGAGGGCACTGCCCCAAAAATCCCCCTGTATTAAAAAAACAGTTTTTCAGTAAGAGTTTTTACAAAAGTAGCCCCGGCAGCACCTTTTCCCCAATCAACAGTGAAAAGGCCCGGGAGAGCTCCCCTTCGCGCCCCGGAAATTATATGTGCGGGGACGTAAAAGAAACCCGGGCCGGGTCTCTGATTTTGGGTTCATTTTCCCTTTCACATGTCATGCAGGGTATCCCCTTTTTCCCCCCAGGGGTGCTTTGCCCCATGTAAAGCCATGTGTTCCCTAGCCATTTTTTTCAATCAAAAGCACATTCGTTTCCAGCGAAGTCCCCCCAAAATTCGAAATTCGTTCAAAAAACCCAAGTTTTTTTGAAATTTTAAAAGAATTCCACTTCGTTAGAATCAATTCGCCCATCTCTAATCTGAATATCATACTAACAAAATTATATCTTGCCTCCCTGTGTTAACACACTTCGAGATTGATTTCATGCTTGCATCAAAACCCTTTGGGTCCCCAAAACACATTAAAAATTTTTGCTTTGTTTTTTTTAAAACCTAAACTATTAATGTCAAGGGAGTTTAAATCCCCTTTTTTAAAAAATCAAATTTTTAAAGGAAAAACTTTTGTCCCAAACTTCCCCCCTGGGGTTCAAGGGAAAAAAATTTATTAAGCAATTTATGCCCACAACTATAGGGATAAAAAACTTAATTTTTTTACCAAAAAAAAAAACTATTTCATTTTTATTGCCCCTCCACCTTGGAAAAAGGAGGAGTTGCGATGGCTTTGAAGGATACCCTAGCCTTCACCGGGAGCACACAGGTGATAGATGAAGATGGGTGATACATTATTGTTACCTGCACCATTAATAATATAATGTATGCAATAACAATGGTATGCACTCATAATACAAGACAACTTACATTTTTTTAAATCTTTTTTTTAGGGGATTCACGGGCCCCAAAGATAAGGATGGTTTAAGGGGATTTTTAATTTTTTTTATGTGCCATCATTTGTTTAAACCCACAGGTTTTTGACCTTTTTTTTGCTTTCCCCCCCAAAAATATAATCTGTATGATGCATGGAGACTCCAGCATCAATCGGAAAAAAACTATACCTTTTAATCCACATAAGTCTTAAACATGAATAGACCTTATATTAATAGACCAGAAAACCCATTTAAGATCTATTTAAAATAGTTTAAGGGTAAATTTTTGATTTTCATTCCCAAATTTAAAATTTTTTGTTAGAGGGAAAAAACCCAACCCCCCCAAATGAATATTTGGGAAACAGTTAGACTTAATTAGAAATAATTAGACTTTACACTCATCTAAATATGAACCTAAAGCCAAGTCATCTATTTCAGAATGTTTCCAAATTAACAACACACATGATAATAAGGTGTCTTATTATCCTCTAAACTGTTCCCACAAAGCATTTATGCATGGTCATTTTCTGAATACAGCTGCTCATGAGAAAAAATGTAAAGCTTTAAAAAGAAATGGGCCCCGCTAAAAAGGGGCTTAATAAAAACTTTTACCAGGGAGATATCCTGGTTTAAAAATTTTAAATTTTAATTTCAACTACATGGAAATTTAAAAAGCACAATAGGTATGACTTTAAATCTCAAGACGAAGATGGCATATTATTGGCAACATGACAAAAAAATAGGTCATTTTTACAAAAAAACTTAAAGGGGGTTTTCTCGCTACAAAGAATAGCTTTTTAAAATTTTAGGGAACACAAAATAAAAAACATTTTCCAAAAAATATTGCTTTGTTCCTCTGTTTTTTTCCCAAGGAAAAACAAATGAATTTATGACCCCCCTGGGTATTTCGTTCCCTCAGTAACAGACCTGTAAAAATTCTCCCCCCGCTTTTTTGTTCAATGAAGAAAAACAGGGAGTGATGTCATCCCCCCCCCCCCCCCCCACCCCCGGGGGTTTAAACAGTTTTCCCGTGCTGCTCAGCAAAAAAAAAGCTTTTTTTTTTAAAAAATTTAAAAAGAAAAATGTAATTAAAGGGGTTTTTTTTTTGGGGATCAGATAAGAAATCCTGGTTTGTAGTTTGAGAAACTAATTTTTAAAAACTAATTAGCAATTTTGGAAAAACACGCTTTGGGATGGACTTTACAAGCGGGCTTATGCAAATGAGTCAGTCTGAACCAGGAAGTGACAGAGTATTTCATTCATGCATTCTCTGAAACTCTGAAGGGAGACAACTCCTTTCAGACTTAAAATACTATATTTAAGATACCCTATTTGAATAAAAATGATGGCATTTGTGCCTTAGACCCCCAAAATATAGCAGACGCCTTGACCAATTATTTTTTTTCTATTTAGATACAACGGGGTCATAAAGTCTTTCCTCAATAGCATCACATTCTGCCAGGTGTCCAGCGAGCAAAATGAGAAACTCTTGTCTCCTATCACTATCTCAGAGGTCATGTCTGTCATTAAAACATTAAAACCAAACAAATCCTGGGCCGGGATTGCCTCACAAATTATTATTATAGAAAGTATGATCCTATACTTGATCCATTTCTAATGTCTACATTTGATGACATACTTACTGGCACCTCCATGCCAAAAGAGATGCTAACGGCTCTAGTAGTCATACTCCCAAACCCAAGGACATCTGCTCATACAGTGTCAAATAGTGGCACAATTTTCTTTCTGATTACAGACTTGAAGTTATTTGCCTCTATCATTGCCTCTAGATTTGCTCTAGTTCTCCCCCAGTTAGTCTCAAATGATTAGGTGGGGTTTTACGAATGTCAGACAGACTTCTGATGGTGCATGCCATTTTATTAAGATAATAACAGCTGCTCAGAGAGAACAAATCCCTTCTCTGCATCTTGGTTTGTTTGCCAATGATATTATTGTAGCTATATCATCACCAGAGACTTCACTGGCTGTGCTTCCACACAAACATAGAAGATGGGTGTCAGCCTAAGTGTTTCTTTATTCAAGAATCCAGAGTACAAAAAACTGCAACGTTTCAACCCACAGCAGGGTCTTTGTCAAGCATAAACAGAGTGTATCATACAAACATATTTAAATGTGCCAGGTGGTATCAATAGACTAGTATAAACCAATAGTGTCACAGTAATTAATTCTAATAATAAACACATGTGTAGCTCTATCTTTACACCAATCATCGTATCCAAACAGTGATAGACATGGGTATATACTAATGAATTTAAAAACATACCGGACCAGCGAGATCACCGATCACATCTCCTCGGAGTCCTCATCTACTTACTGCGCAGGTCCTAACTATGTTCTTGCATATGCTCCGTACCCTCAACCGGGCGGAAGTGAATATCATATCCTCTGCGCGTGTCTATTGCCCATAGCTCCATTGCGCATGCTCTCTACCAGTCAGCGGCGTCTCACGTAATCATGCAGCATCGCCGCCAAACAAGGGGAGGAGATGCAACTAAATAACAGCTTATGTTTAACAGTAGCCTATATTCGAATTTAGTGGAATAAAATGACTATAGAAATATACATTTGAACTTTAATAGGTCAAGTTGCACAGTCATAATAGAAATCATCATAGGAGATTGATCCATGATCCCGACTGGTCCACTTCACCTAAAATACATAATTTTTTTTTTATTAATTACCACTATAAAAACAATATTAATATACAACTTATATATACCTACGAAATAAACAGAAATTATATCTTACAAGCAATTAAGACAAGGAAAGTTACCAAATTTAGGGGGTACCAAAAAAGATTGTCTCATCCCCCTTCCACAAAACCATCAGACTTTACTAATCTATCGCGAAGATTCCTATTCCTACGGTAAGACATCATAGGGGTCACAGCAAATTCTGGGATATCAGGAAATCCTTTTTGTAATATACTCCATTCTTGTCTCAGACATCTGGAGATTTCACCACCCAAATCCCTGTACGTGGTGACAAAGGGAATTCGATAGTTATTTTGTCTATTCTTATTGTTAGGTCTCAAGATTTCCTCTCTATCTATACCTTCTAGTCGTGTACGATGTCTCCTCAATAAGCCTTTGGATAGCCTCTGGCTATAAATTTGTCACACATCTCCTGGACACGAATATCAAGTTTATCTTCCTCAGAGACCACTCTCCTAAGTCTCAACAGTTGACTCCAAGGCAGAGTATCAATCATGTGTCTTGGATGAGAGCTACCATATTCCAATAGAGTGTTACGGTCATGCTTTTAGCAAACAAATCTATCTCAATAGAACCCTCATGCATATATAACAAAGTATCCAGAAACTGTACAGAATGTTCTGACACAATCTTTGTAAATTGCAAAACTGGCCTACAGTTATTCAAGTAGTCATGAAAGTGATCCAAATCTTTCCCCCAAAGTCCCAGTCCAAATCAAGAATATGTCCCTCTATGTAACGTCACCAGCACAGGACAAAACGATCCGAGTACATAGATGGATAAAACACTGTTTTGCCTCAAGGGATGCCATAAAGATGTTAGCATAAGGGGGAGCCACATTGGACCCCATGGCAGTGCCCCTCTTCTGGAGATAAAATTTATCATTGAAGAGGAAATAGTTCCTCTTCAAGACCATCTCCAGAAGGGTGAGTACAAACTGAGAATACCTCGGATCGTGTTCTGCACCGGCAAGCACCACAGACACCGCCTCCAATCCTACTGAATGTTCAATCGACGTATACAATGATACGACATCAAAGGAGACAAAAAAGAAGGTTTGATCGGGTAAAGACACTCCCTGTAATTTATGTAAAAAGTCAGCTGTGTCTCTTATATAGGATGGAGCAGATGTGGCAAATCTACGTAACACTCTATCCAAAAATATCGCAATGTTGCTAAAGACTGAGCCTCTCCCAGATACTATGGGTCTCTCCGGAGGGTTTTCCCAAATCTTTATGTATCTTTTGGTTTAAAATATTAGAACCGGGGTCACTGTGTGAGGGGATCTTTAGAAAATTACCCATTTTGTCATCAATTATTCTTTCACATATAGCTCTGTCAATAACAACATTGATCTCCCTTAATATGTCGAACTTAGGGTCACGTGCCAAAATCGTATAAACGTCAGAGTCACCTAATTGACGATATACCTCCTGCTCATACTGTGCCTTGTCCATTATTACAACTGCTCCACCCTTGTCCACCGGCTTAATCACCAGTGTGTGATTATTCATAAGATTTTTCAAAGCTTCCCTTTCTCCTAATGAAAGATTGTGTTTGTTAGGAAAATCCCTGAGTTGTAAATCCTGTAACAGATTTGTAGTCAACTTAATATATGTTTCAACAATATGATTGGTATGAGGCGGAGAAAAATCGCTCTTACATCTCAAACCAAGATCTTTCAAACAGACAGTTGCATTATTCACATCATCATTACTACAGTTCGTATTATTAGCATGAAAAAAAGCTTTCAATCTTAACCTCCTAAAAAAATTTTGCAAATCTATCTCAAATTGGAATCTATCAAATGGAGAGACAGGGCTAAAAGAAAGTCCAATGTTCAATAGTTTAATCTCTGTCTCTGATAATGTAACAGAAGAAATATTAGCAACCAGATTCACCTGATGGCTTAATTCTGAGGATGTTTGCGGGTCACTCGGTGAGGACAATCTTCCATTGTCCTCGCATAGTTGGACTTGGAGACAATTTTCCTCCCTCTGCCTTTTACGTTGGCGGTTGTACTTCCGACCGCCCCTCCTTGATTTCCTCCTCCTTCGTGGTTCTGAACTTCTAAAAAATCTGATTGCAATGATTCATCCGTAGAATCAGAGTTAGCTTTCGTATAACCAAATTTAGCATGCCCAAACCTCCGAAATCTCTTCCTTCCTTGAATATTCTGGTTGTGGTGGCCCTGCCAATTAAAGACCTTTCCTTGTTGGTAATCTTCCAAGTCTCGGTGCCATTTATCACATTTTAATCTTTCAATTTCCATTCTATGTCTAGATAGCCTTTGAGAAAGTTTTTCCTTGAAATTTGCAAAGTCACTTGCTGATAATAGAGTAGCAATTTATTCCTCCAACAATCTCACACCAGACTTCAACAGCGACAGCTCTTTTTGTAAAAACTCTGCATTTAACAAAATCACATCAAATGCATATTTGTTGTTAATCAGTTCAAACTTCTTGCAAATCCCTCATCATGGAGAAAGAACATTGGTCTTAAATTAGATCGCATCCCCCTTGGAATGCGTTGAACTTTGTAATATTCCAGTAAGGTGTTCAAATGCAATTCAATCGGATCAACGTTTTTATATCCCT
>JAODAL010014593.1:0-86913 GCA_025379985.1 Phyllomedusa bahiana | reverse complement strand
GGGGGCCACCAGGTGGGGGCGGGGGTGACAGTGGGGGAGGTGTGGGGCGGGCGGTGCAGGGGAGGAGGTGTGCGGCGGCGGTGACAGTGGAGGAGGTGTGCGCGGCGGTGAGAGTGGAGGAGGTGTGCGGCGGCGGTGAGAGTGGGGAGTGTGCGGCGGCGGTGAGAGTGGAGGAGGTGTGCGGCGGCGGTGAGAGTGGAGGAGGTGTGCGGCGGCGGTGAGAGTGGAGGAGGTGTGCGGCGGCGGTGACAGTGGAGGAGTGCGGCGGCAGTGAGAGTGGAGGAGGTGTGCGGCGGCGGTGAGAGTGGAGGAGGTGTGCGGCGGCGGTGACAGTGGAGGAGGTGTGCGGCGGCGGTGACAGTGGAGGAGGTGTGCGGCGGCGGTGACAGTGGAGGAGGTGTGCGGCGGCGGTGAGAGTGGAGGAGGTGTGCGGCGGCGGTGAGAGTGGAGGAGGTGTGCGGCGGCGGTGAGAGTGGAGGAGGTGGGCGGCGGCGGTGAGAGTGGAGGAGGTGTGCGGCGGCGGTGAGAGTGGAGGAGGTGTGCGGCGGCGGTGAGAGTGGAGGAGGTGTGCGGCGGCGGTGAGAGTGGAGGAGGTGTGCGGCGGCGGTGAGAGTGGAGGAGGTGTGCGGCGGCGGTGAGAGTGGAGGAGGTGTGCGGCGGCGGTGACAGTGGAGGAGGTGTGCGGCGGCGGTGACAGTGGAGGAGGTGTGCGGCGGCGGTGAGAGTGGAGGAGGTGTGCGGCGGCGGTGACAGTGGAGGAGGTGGGGGGCAGGCAGAGACAATGAGAGAGAGACTCTTCCCCGTCCTCCTGAAAAACGTATCCGGAAAGCGGATGCGTAAAACGCAGGTGAAAAAGAAGTGAAAACGGATCCAAATAAAGTATCCAATGCTGCGTTTTGCGGATCCGCTTTCCGGATGCCCTTTTCAAGTGCGAAAAAACGGATCCGTAAAAAGGATCCAAAACGCCGTGTGAACAAGCCCTAAGCTCTTGTGAGAAGGGCCCTCACACCTTGTGTCTCGTCTGTAAGTAGCTTTTCATTGTGCAATGTATGTCTTTTTGTCTATACTTAGACCCTCCAAATTGTAAAGTGCTGCAGAATATGTTGTCAGTATATAAAGATTATTACATGCTAATCACTGCTATAGAACCACCCACAGCCTGAGGAGACGAATGTAAAACTGTGAAACGGCATAGTGAGAACCCTTTTAATACACATTTCGAAACTTGACAAAAGTACTGAAAAGCTTTCTTTCTCATGTATGATGTAAAAAAAAATCTGTATCCCACACAACAAAAGGCGTATATTAAAAAAAAAAATTCTCAGAGGGGTGGGGGAGAATATATATCTCCACACATATTTGCTACAATTGTACTGACCAGCAGAATGCCGTTCCTGTGGCGCGTGCACCCGTCCCCTCTTTGGGGGTTCCCCCAATATGTTATATATTGCATTAAAAGATGCAACTTGCTCTGCACACAGCCCCTCGTCTGGCTTTGTCGACTGTAAAATCTAAACCTTTTGGGCTTTGCAAGGCGGGGGCGAAAAATAAAAACTAAAACTGTTGCTGAAAATTGCAGCGTCGGGAACAGGTTAAATATCTGAAAGCTTTCAGATGTCACTTGCTGAATAGTCAGATTATTTTACGGCTTCCAGTCACCGCTCTGTTCACTACTTAATAGTTTCTCTCCATAAGGACTTGGAGAACCATCTTTCTGCTCCCTCTGTTTTTAAATGCGCTCCTCCCTCTCGGTGTCTCTGCTGCCAACATCGGCCTCGCTGCTTGCCTGCTAATAACCCAGCCATTACACTTGGTTAGCAGCCCGAGATCACTGCAATGGACTATTTCAGTGCTGATCGCCATGCTGACAGATGGAAGGGGCTCCTTTTGGTCACTCGGCTGCCAGCAGCATCATTGGGGTGACCAGGGCTGAGGTTTTATATGGAGAACCTAACACACATCTCCTATTGCATGGGTGTAGCTATAGCCATAACTTCTATAGGCCCCACTTGCAGACAAGAACATTGTTCCTTTTTGTAGGGAACAAGTATTTGGCGGCTTTCTGCTCTTCAGCACTACTATAAGGGCGCATCCCCACGACAGAGGACAAATACCGGTCGGCTGGTGTGCCGTGCCACATGGCTGCGGAGGGAGGGGGTCTTTTCTCCGAGATGAGCGGAGAAAAGTCATTCCCCCCCCCCCCCCCTTCCCATGCAATCCTTTTCAGGCAGCCCGCGGCCGGAAAACCGGTGCGGTGGGGACTGCTGCATGGGTTTTCCATAGAGCCCCATTGAAAAATCGGCCGCAAACGAGCACAGACGGTCTGCAAAACCTCAAACCATCTGAAAAAGCGGCTGAACACCTGCGCCGTGGGGACATGCCCTAAAGCAGGGGTTTCAAACTGCGGCCCTCCAGCTGTTGGGAAACTACAACTCCCGTCATGCCCACTGTTAGAGATTATATAAATGCATGACGGGAGTTGTAGTTTCCCAACAGCTGGAGGGCCGCCGTTTGAAACCTGTGCCCTAAAGGTTCCCTAATTGATAGCGCTATTATTTATAGCTTTAATTATTATGCTACAGTTTTAGGTGGTGGGGCTCCATCTCCTCTTGCTATGGGGCCCTGTTAATTCTAGTTACGCCCATGCATGTTGGGTCATTCATAACTGGGAACCTCCTGGTACGCTGGGGTGCTAGGGTTCCTCTTGACTGTAATCAAGCAATCGGAAAGTATTTGCAAAGAGCAGCAGTTGAGCTTATGGGTCCGCTAATGAGGTTCACGGCTATCTTTACCAATACTGTAGCCTTTAAATGTCGCGTACTTGACCACTGCTTCTTGCGAACGAATTTATATACATGTGGGGGGTGGGGTGGGGAGCGGACAGATTTCCTTCGGCTTGGTCTACACGGCTTTGGACAAAAAAAAAAACGACCTGGAAACCAATTCTAAAAACATTCATAAAAGTGAGGGGTTTTTTTTGTCCAATGCCTGTCAAAAGCTGCTGAAAAACGACAGTTTTTGACTTTTTTTTTTTTTTTTTTTTTTTGCAGAGATGCACAGCAATAGATTTGCTATGCATTTCTGCAAAAAAAAAAACACGCCAGCGCTTTACATAGACTCCAATAGTAAATTTTCTACATTGCTCAGTCGTTTTTGGCAACATGTTTCCAAAACCAACTAGCAAATAAAACGAGCAGAATAAAGACTTTCTGTGGAGACAACAGAACGTTTTTACTATACAAACTATGGGAGCTCTTTTCATTGTTTTTTGAAAACGAAAAACGCTAAAAAAAAATTACTTTTTTTCTGTGCTGCGTAGACCTAGCCTTAGGTTCCTAATATATCGTGCCAATTGGCAAACAATGTTTAAAAAGAAACAAAAACTTTTATTTTAATGCATTTTGCATGTTAAAAAAAATAAAATAAAAAAAACTAATCCTTTTGAATGTTAACTTGTATGCACCTCCAAAAACTGTACCTAACGAGGTTTAAATTTCCACTGTAATTACATATAAAGTGAGAATACAGGAAAAATTATTCTGTGGTCCCACAATGGTGAGGCTTTCAGAGGCTTTAATTTCCTGTCCTGTAATGAAATCTTGTCATTACAGCACGGTCACCGGGCCGCTAGGTCATTGCATCTTCCTCTTGCAGTGCTCTGAAGCTTGCCCAGATAATCTCCTCATGTGAGGACCTACAGGCACAGTGGGCCAGGCTCTTGCATTCTCCATTCTGGATGCTAGTGCAGGCAGTAGGTGGTCAGTCTCATGTAATCGCAGCAGCTCAGGTATATCACTTTATGATGGACTTTGTATAAGTTGTTGGCTGATGATGTGCTCGGCTGTCTGTACCAATCCCATAGCCTTTAAATGGGGCAGCAGCGCACGTACGTGAGCACCGCTTCTTCTTGCAAACACTTCTGACTGCTTGATCACAGTAAGGAGGAACTTGGCGACTCCTGTTCTAATGATCCAGGGCGTCCAGCACTTGGACACTTATCTGTTGTGGACAGATGATTAACGACAGATGTTAGGGTAGGAAGGGAGCAGACCTTTTTCCACAGGTTTTGAACTATTACTTCAATGACTGTGTCATGCATTTTACCATTCTAAAAAGAAAAGAAAAAAAAAAAAAAAACCTTTTTAATGCTAGCTTATATGCACCACAAAACCCTGAAAAAAAAAACCACTTTTCAACAAGGTTTTAACTAGCACTGTAAGGCTATGTTCACACGGTGTAATTGCGGGGCGTAATTACACCACGCAATTACGTGAGTTCTGGAGCTGGCGCGAGCGCCCAGCAATCCGCCGGCATCATAGACATTCATTACTAGCGGCGCCTATTCGCCGCTAGTAATTGACATGTCACTTCTCACTCCGCTCGCCGTATTGTACGCCCGGGGAGAGGAGACATAATCCATAGTTCTCTATGAGAGCTGTGGATTACCGTAATGACTGGGACGTATCCCGCCCCGTATTGAGCGTAGGACGGCGTGAAATATGTCCCAGTTTAAGCCGTGTGAACATAACCAACAAGTGTATGTTATGAGTTACAATGCAGGGAAGCGACAAAAAGAAATTCCTTCTACCTAAAAGTTGCATGGTTAGTTTTTCGGGGGCTCTATTTTCTAGGCCTTCACAGCTGAAATATCCGGTTGCCATTGTGGCACAGTCACTTTGCTTTTAGCTCATTGCATCGCCCTCTTGCATTATTCTGTACCTTGCCTGCATAATATCCTCATGTGAGGACCTACAGGCAAAATGGGTCAGGCTCTTGCAATCTAATTCTAGATATTCGTGCAGGCAGTAGCTGATCAGTGTCGTGTAATTGTAGCGGCTCATAGAGACCACTCTCTTGGTATAAACTGTTGAGCGTTTTACGGTATTGCATCCAATAATGTTGCACCCGTTTCCTTGGGCTCATGGTTTAATGGTTGATTTTGTTTCTTCTTCCAGGTAAAAAGGTTCAAGTCCGAAAACCTGCACCAGGTGTTCCAGATGCTGTCCCATCTCGGAAGAGGCCAACACCAGTCAACCTGGCCAGCGCCATTAGGAAAAGCTCCAACGTTATGGCGCAGCGACCCTTCAAAGATAGGGTCATGCACTTACTGGCTCTTAAACCATACAAGAAGCCTGAACTTATTCTGCGCCTGCAGAAGGATGGTCTTTCTGTGCAGGACAAGGATTCCTTAGATGGCCTCCTGCAACAGGTCAGTGGACTCTAAGCTTGAAGAGGACCTGTGACCTCTCCGGACACGTCCGTTTTAAGACTTTTCTGCACTGTAAAATAAGAATTCTGTAGCCTCTTCTCCTAGAACTCTGTTTTGGGCTGTTCCTCTGTTATTCCTCCTAGAAATGTATTACTAAACCTGTCAGCTGGGTGTTACCTTTAAGTTTCCAAAGGGGTGTGTCTCTGCATACACTGGTTGTCAGGGCTGATTGGACATGTCAGACTGTGTAGTGACACATCCCTAATTGGTAACGCCCAGCTGACAGATTGGTAATGAATTTCTAGAAGGAATAACAGGGCAACAGAGGTTTAAGGGTCTTCCCACCATGCACTTTCATGACCTATCTGGACCACCTCTCTCTGTAATGGGCATTCGAAAGTCTTGGCTCAGAATGGAGGTGTGTTATGCTTGTAAACGACTCCATTCTGTTCTATGGAAGTTAAGCCACCTGCACCTATAACACTTTGATGGCAAATTGATAGGATATGCTTTCAAAGTGCAAGAGTGGAACGCCCCTTTAAAGGGGTTGTCTCACTACATTGGTTCGTCCTGTTTTCTTGGTTTCATTTTGATTTCAGGGGCGTGTTTACTGGCTTCTACTAGGCTGCAGTAGAAGCCAGGTCTGTAGCTATAGCAATCAGTGCTAGCAGCCTATCAGGAGAGAACAAGCAGGTCTGTAGCTATAGCGACCTGAGGTGCTGATGCAGCCCATACAAGAGGGGATAGCTCAGAATAGGTAGGACACTGGTAATGGACACATATTGCAAAGTGACTTGTTTTTGTAGGATCTTTAACATAAAAAGCAGCAATCCTTGTAGTGAGACAACCCGTTTAAGGAAAGCTGCTCCAGAATAGTTTCATAGGGAACGTTAATATTTACTAAAATAGACTTTAAAGTAGCAAATACAAGCTCATGCCACTATTGTGATCCGTACTTGTCCAGACTGTTATTTCTTCCTCCACTCCTTATCATAGCTTGTTTAATTGGCAGTGGAATACAGTACAAGGTGAGTGGAGTGCACTTTAACAAACATCACCGAAGCGCTGCAGGAATTGTCCAGAAAAACAAAGAGCTGCAATGTGTATCTTGAAATCTGCAGCATATTTGTTTCTGGTGTGGAAAAAGCATGGATTTGTTGTACTTCCCCTCCACCCCTTGAAAGCTTCTTCATGTTCCCTGTCATCAGATAAAGCAGGGATCTACTCCGATAATCACACTACAACTAGTGGATTCTGTATACAAAACACAACATATTTCTACCCGGTGCCTTCAGCTCCCTCTCATCAGATAAGAAGTGTTCTCTGCACAAGCCTGGCCAGCAGCTCCTGTCAGGTCGTATCTAATAGAAGCTTTTAAGTAACTAAGGGCAGTTAGCAGCCTGTAGCGCTCTCAGGCTGCATTTTTTTTTAATCACATATATTTAGAAAAGTGATTAAATACCCATTTTGGAGGATCCCACGTCAGCATTACATCGTGGAAAAACCCCTTTAAAGGGAATGGGAAAAAAAAACGCAATGAAATTGGCAAGCTATGTTGTGTATTTTACTTGCAGATTACCATCAGATCTGTATCTTTTTGATTTTAAAATCAATCAAAAAATTTTTTTTTACCTTTTTCACATTGGACAGAAAAATTGAGCAGCAAAGTCGCACATTTTTTTTGTGCGGTTTTGTCTTGCAAAATGAGGTCATCTGCAGCATATTCGACCCACGCAGCCTTACAGCTAACTAAGATTCCGGTTGCAAGGGTACATCAGGGTTACATTTTAAGAAGATGTAATAGTTATCGCAGTGGGAAACCCAACAGACCCCTTTGTAGGCAATGGGATGCGTCCGGCACCGTTGGTTTCCCTTTCAAAACTGTGCCTGTTCCACAGATGTGAACCAGGTCTTAGCCAGTCCTTTGATTTTTGTGCTTCCCAGAACGGTCGAGAGCAGCTTGAAGGTTGTAATACAAATACGTTTTTGCACATACCGTGTAACTTTCTTGGTGCGTTTTTTTTTATTTTTTTATTTTAATAATTTTCACTGCTGTATTTGAAAGCCATGATTTTAGATCTACTGCGGTATGGCCATATAGTGACATACGTGGGCTGTAGGCCCCCATGTTATACAGAAGGGGGCCTATCGAAATGTCTGCTGTATGTCCCAATAGCCTTCCTGGTACATAAACAAATGCAGCGTGAATTAAAGGGGTTATCTCACTACAAAGATCATAGTTTCAAATGAGGGGACCATGTCTATCCTTGGTTACCGTTAGCGAAGTGCTATGGTTTATGAGAACGGCTGCTTTATTTTTGCTTAACAACGATGTTTGAGCCCAGTTGGTTTTATGCCCAGCTAATGTATTACTGGCTGAGCGGCAAGTCGCAGACGAGAACGCGCAGGCTATGTTGATGCAGTGAACAGGTCGCGGGCGCGCATGCAGGGATGAGGTCACAGACGTGAGTGCTTGTACCAGCAGTAGCGTGCACGGATGAGGGAGAGAATTTTGTGATACAAATCTGCAGTCCCCCGTAAATCAGAAACAAAACACAGCTGTACACAGCTGTCCCACGTAAAACAATTTTGCGACACAGATCTGCAGTCCCACACAAAATCAGTAACGGAAACCACAGCTGTACACAGCAGTACCATGTAAGATGTGCAGTCCCACTCAAATTACATACATTGCGAGAACACATCTGTACTGTGCAGTCCCATGTAAAAAAAACCTTTTGAGACTGATGCGAGGTCCCACATAAACCACTTGTGAGACAGATGTGCAGTCCTGTGTATACACAAACAGATAAAGTGTATAGTTCTGTTCTGTAGAGGTCAGAGTAATAATAATCTGCAGGATATATCACTGTGTGTGTGAGAGACAGAGAAAAAAAAAATCACCCATCTTTCCCAGAGCCCTGAGTGCCAAATGCCTATTCTAGTTTCAAAGTATGGAGAGAGTGAGAAATTTAGATACACACTATGGAGTTACACTTGGCTTTTCACCTTCAATGACAGCTGAGAACCTCTCCCTTCCCCCTGCTCACACAGAATGAATCCTCACGTGCACACTTTGGGGACGTGTCTGCAGAGAGTGAAGATACTTCCTGCTGGGAGGAGAAACGCACCCCTCCATTTCATATGCTCTGCTTAGCAACCAGTATAAAAGGCTGCAACGAGACAACCCCTTTAAGTCTTAGCCAGCTGGGTGGCAGAACCCGGTGTCCTGCTTGGCCCTTGGGAGTTTTAGGATGTGACTGTTTAGGCTGGGGGTTGAGTGCTTCCGTTTTTACACTGTTAGGATGCACTTTAGCGTTTCTAGGGCCTGTTTGGATCTGGTGCAGTTTGCTGACTTGTGCACTATTTGGTAGGGATGTATTTACGTCCCTGGAAAGCCTTCCGTTTTATTACTTCCACTTAGATTAATGAAAATCTCCGGCGCTGTTCTGGTCAGCAAGCCAAGGAAACGTCTGTCACTGAACTATACTGTTTGTAAAGCGGCTGATTAAGTGAAGCATAAACTCTCTAATGTGAATTTATTAAACCCGAGTTGTCTTTGTTTGTCATTATAATATTGGACTTTAAGCACTTTTAATGCATCGGCTCCAGTCCAGCATTCATGCATGTCAGTTCTTTGGCGCCCAAAACCTCCACGGAGTGCGGTCCAGCGACACATGGGAGTTGCTGTTTCTTGGTCTGACGTGATGGAAGCCGGAGCTGGTGAAAGTGCAGATTTGGTCCTGTCCATTTTCTTTGTGGTTGGTTGTACAGGCATCTTCACTTCTAATACAGATCTTGTCCTTCAGAGAGAGGTTATAAATAGCAGGGCTTATATAGGCAGTCCCCGACTTGGACCGTTCCGACTTACATCTGTCCACTAGTTACAAACGGAGACTTATGGGGAATGCTGGCACTTGTAGTTCCATGTTCCACAGCGGATAGTGGCTGTGGAATGACAAGTTCCAGCATGCCACAGCAGCACATGAGGGGAAATCTTAACAGGGGCACAGACAGCAAAACAAATGTAAAACCCCTTCCCTACACTATCCATAACTAAAAAAAAAAATCTTTTGTGCTGGAGTTACTTTTAATAAACATAACTGTTCCAACCTACATACAAATTCAACTTAAGAACAAACCTACAGTCCCTATCCTGTTCGTAACCCGGGGACTGCCTGTATATTGCAGTACTGTTCAAGTCACAAACGCACACGTGGCTTAAAGGGGTATTCCAATTTCATTGATTGGCTCTAAAGGTCAAGGTCAATACAGATTATTACCAAATACATTCTGGTTTTGCTTCTCTTTAGGGCTAGAGCAGTTCCTACCTCTCGCTTGTGTACAAAAACTTCCCTAGTTTACCCAACACCTCTCTGCTCTAGCAGCCATGACCAGAATGGTGATGTTGCTCCCTGCTGTGTCTTATCAGCAGCATAGGAGCTGTTTTGTTTGTTACAGACCAACTTTATCCCTTTTAGCGCTTTGCAGCCTTGTGCATAGCTATTTAGACTCCTCCATAACTAATGTCCCTCTAACAAGGTTGGCTATGAATAGCAGAGCTGATATGCCAATCACTGCTGTCAGCGTCTTGCTTGTGTCAGTAGTTCTCCAACATCTTTCCTACAACTCCCAGACTGCATTGCAATCTAGGCCTTCCCTCCACAGTTATCACTGCTAGACATTGTGCTGACATTAGTGTGTAATGTGTAGGGTAGTGTGTAGCTCTGTACTTGCTATCATGATAATGATGATAGCTCCCCTGTAATTACTATAATATAATTACTTTTATTTACTTGCAAACTACAGACTGGAAAGAGTAAATACAGCCAGATTGTTCTCGGGTCACGCCCACTACAGGGGAGTGTTCCTGAGCTGAGCCTGACTTTATAGCACACCCACTGATGTGTGATGTAGCGTTCAGTGAGGCCATGTGAACCATGAACGGTATTTAGTTTGCAGAAGATAGTGGTGAGAGGAAGACCAGGCTTTGCCTGGTTCTGCACAGCAGGACAGGTAAATCCTTTTTAACTCTTTACCGACATTGGACGTATGAGTACTTCCTAATGCCGGTAGGGGGCTTTGGAGCTACATAGCCGTTGGTTATTAGCTGCTGATTGCAGTTAACCATCGGCGGTTACATCGTGGGAGGGCGCCGGCACCATCCCTCCCTGATTAACCCCTTAGTCGCAAACCTGGCTGCGGTGTCTAAATCAATGAGTAATGGTGCCATGCACCGCTCCTCTCCACGATCGGGGTGCCCACGGTGAACTCGCGGGATTCTGATCACTTAACCTTGTGAAGGCTTCCATCACCTCCAGGTTTTCGGTTTTGCTACTTCTGGCCCCAGGCAGGAAGTAGTAAAACCGCCATCTTTGTACACCCTAATGCAATGTATTAGAATGCATTGGGCTGTAAAAATTATCGCATTCCATATGGGGGAAGCACCCTAAGGGGACTCAGAGTTACAGTTAAAAAAAAAAAAATAAAAAAAAAAAATAAATAAGTTTTAAAGTGTAAAAAAATTTAAAAGTTCAAATCACCCCCCTTTTTGCCATTTTACAAATAAAATAATAAAAAAAGTTAAATATATTTAGTATCTCTGCATCCAAAAAAGTCCAGTCTATTAAAATATAACATCCCGTACGCTGAACACCATAGAAGAAGAAAAAATTCCAAACGCCAAATTTGCGGGGTTTTTTGGCATATTTCACGTCGCATAAAAATTGGAATAAATGAATCCAAAAAGTTGCATGTGTTCCAAGCTGCTAGAAATAAGTAGACTTCAACCCTCAAAAAATGCCCCTCATTCAAGTGTTAGTAAAAAAAAGGAAAAAAAAAAGGTTAGTGGTCGCAGAAAATGGCGACGCCGTGCAAATTTAAAATCGAAAATGTTTGGAATTTTTTTTTACGGTACCAAAACATAAAAGAAACCATACAGGTTTGGTATTGCCGGATGCGTATCAACCTGTAGAGTACAAATAACACATCATTTTTACCAAAGATTAAACGCTGCAAAAACAAAACTTCCGCAAACATGGCCCAAGTACGTTTTTTTCACATTTTGTCCCCACTTAGAATTTTTTTTGCAATTTCCTAGTATATTCTATGGTAAGATGAATGACACCATTAGAAAGTACATCTTGTCCTGCAAAATAAAAGCTTTCATATGTCTTTGTAGGTGGAAAAATAAAAACGTTATGGCTCTGGAAAGGCGAGGAGGGAAAAACGAACACGGGAGGGGGGGGGGGTGACTTTGGTGTTAAGGGGTTAAAAAGTATGTATTACAAAGTTTTATATAATACAGCTATGAGCCCTATAACAGATAAAATGAAAGTCCCGGAGATTCCCTTTACTTCCATTTTTTTTTTTTTTTGCATTAAAAACTGCATCTAAAATGCTGAACATGTGATCCCATCCTAAAAGTGTGAACTTTAATGTTATATTAATGCAGATTTTTTTTTTTCTCTCCTCTGTTTAGGTAGCAATTCTGAGTGCCAAAGACTGCACTTACACCTTGAAAGACGGTCTGTATAAGGAGCTGCAGAAGGACTGGCCTGGTTACTCTGAAGGAGACCAGCAGCTGCTAAAAAGGATTCTAGTCCGGTAAAATCTATGTCTATATCTGAAGCTGCTTTTTCTCATGTGTAATGTTCTTTTTATCCTCCATTGAAGGGATCCTGTCGGCTACTTTCTGCTCCATGAACGACCGGCAGCATGAAATAGCTGCAGGTTTCCCAATCTCAACCATGTGGGTTTCAGGGTAAAACACCCAGTAGCTTTGGGCCAAATACGCCACAGAGGGGTGAGATAAGTCATTTGTGTGGCTCCACCCTTGTCACCACCTCCTTCACTTTACTCAATGATTACTACTATACATCCTATGGGAATAGAGCTGTTGGTTTAGCTGAAGGGGGGAGCGGGAGAAGCCGCACATTGGACCCCCTTACTTAACTCTCCCCACACCTCCCAGTTGCAGCGGCGTCTCCCTTTTCTCTTCCTTCACTGGATGTTTTACCCTGTAGCGCCGCAGCTTTTCAGGGTCAAACTCACACGGTTGGAACTGGGTAACCTGCAGCTATTTTTTCTGTTGCCTGTCATTCAGGGGGCATAAATTAACTTACCGTAAATGTGTTAAGGGAACTGGTGCAGAGACTATGGCCGTGTTCACACGGCTTATTCAAGCCGTAATTGCGAGCCGGATTGCGCTCGCAATTCCGACTTGAATACGGGGCGGGCGACTTGCGCCTGGATAACGTGCAGGTGACTTTCTCCCCGCCCCGCGCGGGGAGGAGCGACGGAATCCACTGTTCTCTATGAGAACTGTGGATTACCGTAATTACTGCGACGGATTGGCGCCGTACTGCAGCGCAAATCCGCGGCGAAATGAGCAGTGTGAACGGCCCCTATAAAGACAGGTAGCAGCAGATGTTTAGCGTACGTTCACATGGGGGCAGTTCTGCCTTGGATTTCGGTGCAGACTTTATTGCGGATTTGTCAGAGGACTGAGGCTGGTTTACATGGTGTATTTTGCAGCACTGACTGTTTGTACCCGTGGGCCCTTGGAACCATTCCTGGTTTTGGTTTACAATTGGTGTTGCAAAATACATATAAAGCACACCACTGTGTGAACATGGCCTTAATGCGGATTCTACTGCAATGGGAGAAGGTAGAATCTGCTGATAAATCTTTATTGCAGATTTTTCTTTCTCCTGATGAAGCTGATGTAGTAAAATCCATGTTAAATCCACAGCTAATTTGTAACAAAACCTGCAACAGATCTGCCCAGTGATAGGGTATGTTCACACGCCGTTTTGGGTACGTTTGAACATGCGCTTTTAGATTCGTGTTTGTGTCCATCTAGACAGACCCAAGCACGCATCTAACAATGAGCAGTGTGATTTTAAGTTGTATTCATTACAATAAAAGTGTTTTGCTCAGACAATTTACTGTCCGTATCTGTAGGATGCAGGGCTCTGGAGTCTGAGTCGTCATAAAAGGGACCGACTTCAACTCCCAAAATATATAATAAGTTGGTCCAGTTAGTTCGATGCAAAGAGCAAGAGGAATTGGGTCCGGCCAGTGCTACTGCTACCATATTTTCAGCCTTATCACATGAGGAGGGTAATTGATGACATGGAGCAGGCAAAGCGCTGCCCCAGGGGAAAAGATTCTGCTCCCAGGGCAAACAAATTTCAGCAAAATTTTTCACCCACTTTCAAAGAAGTAGAAGAGTCCAACCATTCATCCAAACTGACTGTGGCTGAGGCAATTCCTTTATACCCTGACATTGTTAGAGATGTTACCCCTGTGGTTATCGTTTTGCCCCCAACCCAAGTTAGTGTAGAGAGGCCGTTCTCTAGCCTGGAAATATTAAGACCAGATGTGAGGTCATGTATGCAGGATCTGATGGAGGCAATACTATTTCTCAGAACAAATTCAGAGACTCCACAAATGTTCCTGCAGTGTTTTGCATATTTACAATTTTTTTTTGTTCTAAAGTCATATCCAATAAATATATTTTACACTGACGAGCAAAATGGTAACAATGGTTTGAACTTGTGACTTTCAGGCTCCATATCTCACCATCCACTACAGCTTTGTACATGAGGCTACTGTAATTTTATATACAGTCATCTTACCTATCTTATACATAAATTTGACTTGCAAGTATTTAGCATCTGCTTAGTTCTGCAGATTCTTTCCTCTAACTGCATTGTTACTGTTTTGCTCCTAAAAATCTAAATGTTAATTTTTATTATTTTGTTAGTATTTGGTAAATCCACCTTTGGTTTTCAATACTGCCTGAACCCTTCTGGGCTCTGGATCAGATTCAAGCAGTCGGGAGTCGGAGGTTTGGGAAATTGAGGAGTTGGAGTCAGGGCTTTGGCTTGCCGACTCCACAGCCCTGGTAGGATGCCTGTGTGGAGTGGCAGGTCTGTACACTGTATGTACCTATCACAAGGGGGGGGGGGGTCTCTGGCCTCTGCAACATGTCGTGCTGCATTTTAATTCTCCTTCTACCCAGTTGTCAGAACAGCAGGGTTTGTAGACTAAAGGGTGTTTTGGATTTATAGAATTTATCTGCATAAATTCCCATGTGACTGCTTGGCTGCAATTCCTCTATATATAGCGAGGTAAAATCCAGTCACACATGTCTCGTGACAGAGATTACAGGCCAAACATACAAGCCTGACCGCCCTCGGGCTGTGCAGTACTTCTCCTGGGTCCGCCCTATTCCTGGCCTGGCCCTGCACTGGGTAGTTGTGCTCTCGGTTAGCTGAGGGTTTATGTCCATTATAGATGGCAATTTATTTGCAGTCACTGATGGTGTATTACGAATAAACTTAAAGGGGATTTATTGCTTCATCAGTTCAGCTGTTTTCTTGAAGCTTGATTCTCTCAGTTCCTGAAATCCAGGGGGGTTTCTTCCCTTCCCCGGGGGGGGTTTGTTACATGAAGGGGGTTGAAATCCCCCCCCCCCCCCCTTCACTGTTCAGGCTCTCTCCCAAGTCAGTGTGTTCAACCCCCCCCCCCCCTCCTCCTCCACATGTCACTGTCGTTCCTCTCCCTATGCAGTCTTTTGTAAGAGCTGTATGTTTACATACCACAGGCCTGCATTCAGTCTAGACAGTCTTCTATGAACTCAGAGCACTGATCTCTTCTCCTCTCACAGCTGGAGGTTTGTTACAATTTAATCAAGTCTTCTACGAACTCATCCAGAGCAGCACAGATCTCCCTGCTATGTTTACACGCAGGAGCATTTAGGCACCGAGGTACAATTCTGCTGTTTTCTGATTGTAGAAACAGCTGCAGTGTTAGTGTGTTTCTTCTGGCTGTGCAGAGTGAAATGCTGCCGGCCCCTTATTCTGAGTGAGAGGCAGGAATGCACAACCGGGGGCCGGACAGAATGTAAATTAGTAGAGCCATCAGCCATTGACATGAAATGAGGAGGAATCTGACCGGCACTGGGGAACAGTGTTTACAGAAACAGAAGATAAGGAAGACTGTGAATACAAGACAGCTTTGCTAATGACATCCAACTGCAAAGTTGCTTGTTTTCACTGTCCCCTTATTCTGAAGACCATTTACTGAAATGATACAACCCCTTTAAGTTCTTCCGGTTTCCCCACTGAAATATAGCAGTTTTCTGTCTTGTAGTCCAATCCAATGCTACATGTTGATAAGATTTGCCATTAGAGTATCTCAACCCCATAAAATTACATTAAAATGGGTCCAGTCTGGGGGCAAATAGAAAAAAAAATCATGCTTGCCTTCCTGCTCTCTTTACTTCTGGGGTCTTCTCCCAATACACACGAGATGCTGGTGCTCCATTTGCTCACAATAGAGCAAGAGACACCAAAAGCACAGAGAAGCCGATCCTGGGGCGCTTCGGAGCGGCATACGGAGGCGAATAGATAGTGAGGTGAACAGAACTTTTTATTTATTTCCCCAGCCTGTCCTCACTGAGAGATATTTCAAGGCCCCTTTAAACTAGAATGAAAGAATTCCGATAGAACAGAATGGAGAGTTGTGCTCAAGCTGAAAGCATTACCGGTCCCTGGAAGGTTGTTGCATGATTCTCCCTACATTCTGAGTTTTACAATTTTGACCTTTTCTTTTCTGTAAAGAAAATATTGGATATATCTATTGTATGAACACTTTTCACATTTGATCGGACGCATCTTCAGTTCTGTGCGTTCCTTTTATGTGAGGTGACACTCCGCTGTGTTTACGGGCTGCTGTTTGTTTCCTTAGGAAGCTGTGCCAACCACAGAATCCTGGAACAGGTGGCGATGGAGCGCCTCTGAGCCCCCCCAAAGACAATGTGAATTCCTCTACCCCATGTCCTCAGGTAAGTGTTAGATGTTTTGTCCATGTAGGTCAACAACGTTATGCGCATTGGTTGTATGCTCACAAATAGTGTTGTGCTTCAGATTTGGCTTGTCCTTCTGAGGCCAGTTCGTAGCTCACTTGCACAGCTCTCCCCCATGTCTATGGGAGTTTTGAATACAATATGTTCAGAACTCAACGGGGGGGGGAGAGGGTAAGTGCGTCCATATCCCTGTTGCGACACCGGCTCGTAGCGAGCTACAACTTGACCTCTAGAGGGATTTTACAAAGTTCCAAAACCCCTTGGAGTAGCAGCTTGGGTATAGACTTCCATAGGATTCAAGTTTTGGATATCCTGAAACTTTTGACAAGTTTGGTTAAACTACTGTCAAGTGAACCGAACAGAGACCTATTTGAGCGACATTTTTCAAAAATCGCCAAATTTCTGGTTAATTTTAAAATAGGCGAGAGAAAATCAGCAGGAAGTACGATTATTTTCAGTAATAGTTTAACAAGCAAATATCACGTGTCCCTTTGTTTAAATTTGTATTAAATTGACCTTTTGTGTTGTGCCCTCCAGTAAGAATGAGCTAGACTGATTTTTGGGAGATAGATTGGACCACAGAATTGTGGGATGAGTGTACAAATATGCTCTAGAGAGACGATGGTGAAGGGTCCTGCTTGGCGGTGCGTTGGAAGGAGGAGGGGTGTATGACCAGTTTGGGTGGTCACTTATTTGTTATGCCCTTTTGTTTCTAAATGTTATAATTGGGAAAAGTCAGACTTGACGCATTTAGTGTGATGTCAATTCTTTTAATGCTCCTCGAATGTCTTCAATGTGAAAAAAATTAGGAAGGGTTCACACCACGTTATTGTCAACATCCAAGGTATTGGAGTACTGTGTAAAAAGGTATCCGATAGATACCATGGCCGCCCCAAAGTCCTTGATAAAACAAACACATTCCTGTGTAGACGGTTTGCTCTTTTTGTCAGCGTTGGTGGCAACAAAGAGTATACCGCCAGCAAATAGATCTTAGTAGGACTATGGGGGTTCTATTCAGGTCTATGGGCCGATGCCGGCCTCTGTCAGGGTACCTTTTTTTTTCACTGTACCCCCAACAAATACCTCGGACATAGACCATAACAAAGTGTGAACCCAGTCCTACTTCAATGGAGCCTGATATGGACCCAGTTATAAATTGGGTGGGTCCATTGTGCAACTGATCTGGCAGTAGGAAGGACTTCAGTATTAGGGTAAGAAGTTCACACGGTCAAATTTTGGCACGCATTTTGCGTCATATTTGCGCGCTCATACGAGCGAGATGCGCGCCGAAATTACGGTAATCCATAGTTCTCATACAGAACTTTGTATTATGCCTCCTCTTCCCCGTGATCGTATTGTACGCGTGGGGAGATAAGTGACATGACAATTACTTGCGGCGAATACACGCGGCGAGTAATGCATGTCAATGGGGCCGACGGGCCCCCCGCGCTGCGGGAGTACGCGCGTATTAGCGCGACTCCCAAATCATCCGGCGTAATTGCGGCCGTGCTGTACGTGCCGCAATTACGCCGTGTGAACATAGCCTAAAAGTTCTTAATGTGTGATCTCTGGGGGTCCTATCACTGCTGATTCCTCTCTGGCAGTGGACCATCATACTTAGTGCTGCTCCATTCATTGCTGTGAGGCTGATGGAGATGGCCAGGTACAGCTCTTGGGCAGCGCCATAGAAATGGATGCAGCAGCGCTGATGTGGGCTCACAGCGTCATTCACAGTGATCAGGGAGTGAGGAGCAACGGGTGACTTGGGACCCCTGCTTTAGTGATTAGCAAGGAGACCCCCCAGCTATCATATGTTTTGACCAATCCTGTGGATAGTGCTGGTGTTATGTATTCAGTACAGCAGGTCATATACCAGTTCAGATATGTCCTCAGTATTTAGACGTCGCAGGATGTGTAGTATTTTTCGGGTGTCCGTGCTTCGTGATGAGCCCTGAATCTATGGTGACTCCCAACTAATTGAAAGTTTCATAAATGAGTGATTGTGTTGGTCTCCTAGGATCTGCATGTGATGTGTCGTACACGTCTGCTTATGTATGTAGGATTAACGTATTCATAAGAGCTAGATGTTACCTAATATGCTTGTAAATGACTGCAGGATATGAATCATCCTGGGATTGCAGATTCTAGTCTGACTCGCCTTCCTGTTGAGCCCGACTCCTTTTACCTCTGACTGTTAGATGAATGACTATTTACACACGTAGACAAAATTGTTGGTAATGTTCATTTAAAGATGGAAAGGAAAACCCACAATGGGCACTGAAATAACTAGAAACTAACAAAAGTAGTAATTAAAGGGGTTGTCTCGCTACAATGATTGGGTTTTAATTAAAAGATCTTTAAAAAACAAGCAGCTTTGCAATATATGTTCATTACAAATGTCCTACTGATTTTGAGCTAGCCCTGTTCATAGGAGTGCCTCAGCTTCTCAAATTTCTATAGCAGCCGACCTGTTGATCCTTATCTTACTGGCTGTCAGGTCTGAATGACTCATCACCTTTGAAGACAGGTCGGAGCAGAGAGCCCTTCTCGCACAGAATGCTTCTGTAGTAGAGGGAGGAGGGAGGGAGGACTCTGGCTTCTGTGTCCGTGCTGCCGGGATTAACCCTGTGTGTGCCTGCTTCCTCCTGCTCTCTACACAGATTGAGCAGAGATGAGGCTGATCAATAGATGTGACAGCAGTGACCCTGTTTGTTACTATAATCATGATGTCTGTTGAGCTGTAACTATAATAATACTATACAGATTGTGAACAGTTCATGCTGTACTAGGGACACATCCTGAGTAACACTTTGCAGCTTTCCTGCCTCTGTTCTGAGAGGGTTTGTTTGGTGTTGCTGGAGATGTGGAGATATGTAAGCTAAGCAGATGTGGAGATATGTAAGCTGTTCTGCTATTAGCAATCATAGACCTCTCTAGGCAGGCACACACCGGGTTAACTCTAGCAGCAATCCCGGATAGCTGCCTGTGTGCTGAGGGGGGGGGGGAAGAGGGAGGGGTGAAGAGGGAGGGGGGAAGAGGCAGAGACGCTAGCACGCCCCTCAATTCAACTCCCATTCACAGACAGAGGCTGAAAGCTATTAATGAGACAACTCCTTTAATATAAATTTACTTAAAGGGGTTGTCTCACTACAAAGAATAGCTTTCAAAATGTAGGGAACCGTCAATGAAGAGGTTTTCCAAATATATTGCTTTGTTCATCTTTTTTTTGTTATGGAGCTATAAGTTATTTTATCACCTTCTGAGGGCTCTCTGGTTTCCCAGGTGACCGACCTGTGTACTTCTCCCCCCCCCCCCTGCTGTTTGTTGTATATGATCGCAGAGAGTGAAAACATCACCCAGGTCTTACAGCACAGAACTCTGCACTGTGAAAGCTTGTTTGTCTGATCTTTCAGACAAAAGACAGTAATTACTCTGTTTGCATTAGCTCAGAAGCTTCTCCGGACCTCGGAGAAGGTAATTTATTTAATCTAGACTGATAAACAGAGAAGTCTGAATACATGGAGCTCATATGCTAATTACAGGCAGCTTGACCAGGAAGTGACAGAGCAAAGCCACATTATTTCATTCATGCATCCTATGAAACTTTGAGATGAGACAACCCCTTTAAAATCAACTAATGAAAATCAAACATTGTGCTTGACTTGTGGTTCAATCCAAAAATTAAAAAAAAATAAAAGCCAATGGATTTTGCTACCCTAGAAAAGATTGAAAATCGTTTCACTATAGAGACTTAAAGAGAACCTGTCAGATAATTTATGCTGTCCCCGCCCCCTCAGCTTGACTGATGGCTCTCTCCCTATAGACAAATATTGGAAAGAGCTGTCCGTTAAACTGAGGGGGATGGGGAGAAGCCTCACATCAGACTTTTTTCTCTCCTGGGCTTCTCCCCGTACCCGGCACAATGGGGTAAAACCCACATGGTTGGGATCGGATAACCAGTTATTTCATGCTGCCCGTTTTTGATTCAGAATAAAGTAGCTGATCGGTTCCTTTTTACGTTGTCCTGTAATTGGCATCACAGTTGTCTTCAAACTTGAAATCAGTCAGTCTGCATATTTTAAGGGTGAAAAGTAGTCACTGTGTTTGGTATCATGGTGTGTAACATACTGAACATGGACCAAAGGAAGCTAAGGAAAAAGCTGTCTCAGGAGATAACGATGAAAATGATGGCCAAACATGTTAAAGGTAAAGGCTACAAAGACATTTCCAAACAACTTGGTACTACAGTTGCACATATTATTCATAAGTATAAGATCTGAAGGACGGTAGCCAACCTCCCTGGACATGGTTGCAAGGGGAAAATTGATAACAGAATTAAGAGACTGATGACACAAATTGTAACCAAAGAGCCCAGAACAGCTTTCTAAGAAATTGGTGAACGCCAAGGTCAATATACATCAGTGTCAGATTGCATCTCTGTAACAGTCTCTGCCAAAGTGAAACAGAATTTTCCAAAATGGCTATTGACAAGCCACAAAGCTTCTGGAAGAATGCCCTTTAGACAGACTAGAAAGAACTGGAGCTTTTTGGTAAGTCACACCAGCTCTATCTTCATGAATGCAAAAACAAACCATACAAGAGAAAAACCTTGTACCTACGGTGAAACACAGGAGGATCGATAATGTTTTGGGGCTACTTTGGTGTCAGAAAGAGTCATGAATCTGCGCAAGGGACAATGAAATCTCAACTCATTCTGGAGCGAAATCTGCTGCCCAGTGTCAGAAAGCTTGGTCACAGTCACAGGTCATCGGCCTCCAAAAGGATAGTGACCCAAAGCACATGGCTAAAAACATCCAAGAACCGCTGAGAGCAAAGCCTTTATCTAAATCCTATTCAACATCTGTGGAAGGGTTATCATATTAAGGAGCTGCAGTCTGGAGAAAGCACCTTCACACCTGAGACCGCTGTAGCCGCTCATGAGGAGTGGGCCAGATACCTGTGGACAGGTGCAGAAGTTTTATTGAGAGTTACAGTAATCGTTTGTTTGCAGTAATTGCCTAAAAAGGTTGTGACACAATATTAAGTTAAGGCGACCATCATTTTTTACAAGCCAATTTCATTAGTTTGGGTTCAAATTTTTCAGTTGAACAAAAAAATTAAAACACAATGTCTGATTTTTCAGTTTTTTTGTTTTTTCATATATTTACATTTATTATTACTTTTGTCAGTTTCCATCTACTTTAGTGACCTTTGTGACTTTCTACCTTTTTATACAGAAGGGGAACAACAATTTAGTCCACATATGTAAATGTTTGATACGTACTGGTTTCTCCTCTGGAACCTGCTTCTATCTTGAGGATGGGCCCCTGGGTTCCTCCATTCGGTATGGAGCAGTGGCCGGGCATGTGCTGCTCTCTGTTTTATAAGTTGTGTGAGTGTGCTTCTGTTGAAATGGACCCGCACCTGTTGGATATTTATCCAGTGGGTGTGCCACAAATGTGAGATGAGAGTATCCCTTTCAAGGGGTTGTCCAGTTCATACAAAAATGAAATAGGCTACCGCTGTTTCCTTCCGTTCCATCACTGAGTCTCAATCCCGTCCTCTGTTTATCATCTGTCGTCTTCTGAAAGGGACGTCGGCGCTGCAATTTCTGATTGACTCTGTTCACATTAGCGGTTTGGAGCTGTTCACTTCTGTCAGAGTAATACGTTAGTATACTTACTACTCCAAAAAGGGTCACTTCATTGGGTGTCACCAGCTGGCTACCATGGGAGAGCAATGATGAGTCACAGATTGAGATTCAAAATCACTCCGGGAGCAAAAGCCTTCAGACTTATTTTATAGACAAGTTGTTACATGATATCAAAGGGTTAAATGACAAGCCCAACCTTACCAATGGAAATACAATATGGGCGTGAATAATCATTGCTAGCCATTAATATTCATCATTCTTACTGGGCAGTGTCCAAGATTAATTAAACTTCAAACAAAATACATAAATCCTTTGTGTGTCAAACTAAAGAGAAACATCTGATTACTTTGTAGGTGCCCAAACGGTATCCGGATTATACCAGTTCAGTCTCCAATTATAATTGGACACCTGCACTTCTCTCAAAACATTGCATGAAAACATTAACTTTTCCACTAGTGTGTCCTTCGCACCCTGTCACCACCAATTCATTGCCAAGTTTTCTGTATGAAAACATCTTTAGGATACACTGGGAAAGAGACAGCCAGAACAAAGAAATAAAGACCAACTGGAGTCAGTTCAGGCCTAAACAGCAGGGCTATATTTACTCTAAGGCCTGGTTCACACGGCTTATTCAAGCCATAATTGCGGGACGGATTTCGCCCGCAATTACGGCTTGAGTAAGGGGCGGGGTGGGGGCGCTGCCTGCCGGCCCTATAGACTTTCATTATCCACGGCGTGTATCCCGCCGGGATAATGAACATGTCACTATCTCCCCGCCCGGCGTATTCGCCGAGCGGGGAGGAGAGACGGAATCCATAGTTCTCTATGAAAACTGTGGATTACCATAATGGCTGGGACGGATTCCAGCCGTATTGCAGCACAGTACGGTGCGCAATACGGCTGCAATCCGTCCCTGCAATAAGCCGTGTGAATGGCCCCTTACACTTCCAAACGGTGATGTAAGGGTATGTTCACACGACGTTTGTGAAATACGTATTTGGGTACTTGTTACGTACCCAAATTCATATTTAACAATGTGCCATTCATTTTTCATTGATTTAAATGTAAAATATGTAAAGATGTTCAGACGATGCGTGTATTACATGCGTTGGTGTATTGCGCTTTACGAAGTCTTAGAAAGTGACGTCACTTCTTGATCTGTTTAACGCATTTAAAAGCCAATAGAACCAATAGGGTCAGTTTAGGCAGTCCCGATAACCTATCCACAATTCAACACATTTTACTTATTGTAAAAACGTATTCATCACACCGTGTGCACATACCCTAAGGGGGTTGTCACGTGATTGCTTCAGCCAATCCGCAAATGACGTCCCGTTTGGAAGAAGACTGAAGGTGTAAACAACGGGGAAGAGTGAGCGCTAAAACGAAGGTAAGAAGAAAGGGGGTTTTTTATTTTATTATTTTATTGGGCAACAATGGCCTATTAATTTTTGTATGAACTGGCCAAACCCTTTAACTACAACAGCCTTCTGTAATGATGGTATACAGGAGTTTGAAGCTACACTACATAGCACCAAACTACACGACAGGGACAAAATACTGGTCAAGTTCTGACCAGAATCCGACCAGTATTTTACACTCTGTTTTCATTTTTTTGGTGAGGTTTTTCGTCGCGGATTTTAGCCCGCCTATTCATTTGAACAGTACTATAATCAGTCTATATTCTAAGTTTTTTGATCGGATTTGAAATCCGACCACAGTGTAGTCTACAGCCCAGCTTTTCTATTGTGGTCTATAGGGATGATTTACAGTCGGATATTTGTGGATTCTAAATACAGAATCCGTGTAGAAATCAGACAGTAAATCACTGTCATGTAGACGTAGGCTAAGGCCCCATCTGTGCTGAAAATTATTACTTGCGGTTTTGGACCCTGAACAGTTCTCGCGTCTGTTTAATTTAGTTTGTGTAGTATTTTTTATTGTCTAGCCTCATTGCACTGTGTGCAAACAACAAGTACAGCTGCGTGCCTAAGTCTTGGCTCTTTCAAATGCTCTTCTTTAACCATCGAAATTTTAGCTACTTTATCATGACTTCTGTAATCCAGGCGATTGCTCCCTGCAGATCTAGGGTTGTGCCGTTTGTTGAGTAGCACCATCTAGTGGCAGTCTCAGTGTAGCACAATCCGATATCTACTGTCCTGAAGCGCTGTTCCTCTTCTTTTGAATGGCTTGTCCCTGATTAATGCTTCAGTGTATGCGGAGTGTGCAGGAAACCCAGATAATCTCAACACTTTTCTTTTTTCTGCCCTCAGAAAAGACCTCAACCAAGTCCAGAATTCATCGATCCTTTAGCCAACAAGAAGCCACGTATTTCCCACTTCACCCACAGATCCCAGCCTACCTTTAACGGGACGCTAAATTCTTCCAATGGAAAGGACTCACCAGCTCCCCCAACGTTGCCTCCAAGTGCGGATCCGGTCAGCTCCAGCTCCCACTTACCACCTCCCCACGAACCCCTCTCCGATTCCAGCACTGACACACAACACAAAGACTGTGAGGGCCAAGAAGCCTCCGAGAGGCTCGGCCATTCTCAAAAGACAGACTGTCCCAATGAGGCCAAACAGAACTGTAACCCAACACGTGCAAAGCCCAAAAAGAAGTCTCGAAAGCACAAAGAGCGAGATCGAACCAAGGAGAAGGGCACCGAGGGAAAGCAGAAGTGCAGCTTGGGCAAAAGCTCCAGCTTAGTCAGTGGCTCTCCTCAAGTATTGCTTGGTAAGTAGTTGGCGGCACACGTTTGAACAGTATATAATTGCACAGTACTAAACTATGGTAGTAAGCGGAGCTCATGGTTATGTCGGAGCTATTAAAGAAAACCTAGCACATCAGACAGGCCATCTGCTCTGCAGACAGCAGGATATAGAGCAGGAGGACATGAGCAGATTGGTATATTGTTCTGTGGGGAAAGAGTCAACGTCATGCTTAGTCTGGGTTAAAGGAGTGCTCCCACCATAGACTTTGATGTTCCATTGATAGAATATGCCATCCAAGCCTGATCGTTGTGGGTCCACCGCCCCTGGTGGCACGTGCCTGTTTGTTTTTTTTTTATGTATCCGATCACTCCTGATGCTTTTTATAACCACATTGAGGAGTCTCAACTCTGAATCGTTTTTTAACTCTATTAAGATATAAGTACAGTCAGTCTCCAACTTACACCGTTCCGACTTACATCTGTCCCCTAGTTACAAACAAAAACTTTGGGGAATGCTGGCACTTGTAGTTCCATATTCCACAGCAGATAGTAGCTGTGGAACGACAAGTTCCAGCATGCCACAGCAGCACTTTAGGTGAAAATGAGGTGAAATCTTTTTAACAGGGGCACAGTCAACAAAACAGATGTAAAAACTCTTCCTGCACTATCCAAAACTACAAAACCAAACTCGTGTGCTGGAGTGACCCTTACTAACTAGACCTGTTGTGACTTGCATACAAATTCAACTTAAGAACAAACCCACAGTCCCTATCCCATCTGTAACCTGGGGACTGACTGTACTCGATTTGTATTAATAGGAAAGTGTCATCAGGAGCGACCTTTTATTTAACTTCTGTTTTATGTGAAACACTTTTTTTTTATTTTTTTATTTTGGTTGTTTTTTCTATTCCCATAACACTAAGAAGCACTATGGCGCTTGTCTTTAACGTTCACAATATAAACGCATAGGTCGCATATAGAAGGAGTGGTTTCATGAAGACCAGTCTTTTCTATATCCCATATAGGGGCATATGGACGTCAGCGGGAGGTCCCTACCTTGAGACCCCCTCTTCATGAGTGGCGCCTTTGTGGTGCTCCTGGCCTATCTACTCATTACGAGAACAACTAAGGTTCAGTCTAACAAGGGTCATTTATCACAAGTCCTTGGCAACTCATTTATCAAATTATTCCTCACTTCCCTTGGCAGCCGGTTATGGATTTATATGGAAATAAGATCCCATACTTTCCATTGTGAATTAATACGGCGCACGTTTCTGTGATACGGAGCTTGCAGTCTATGATCGAGTAGGAGGAAACAAAGTGGTAAGCTTAAAGGTGTTTTCTTGCTACGAAGATCATAGTTGAAAAGGAGGGGGACCAAAAATCTAAGCATGTCTGTCCTTGGTTACCATAAACAAAGTGCTATGATTTAGGAGAAAGGCCTGTTTGTTTAGTGCTTGGGAACGAAGTGAGAGCTCCGGTCGGGTTATGCCCAGGTCCCACCCCCCCGTCGTAATCAAGAATGAGCGTCTGAGGGTGAGAGAGAACCTTCCCCCGGCTCACACAGAGTGAATTCTCACGTGCACACTTTGGGGTGTGTCTGCAGAGAGAAGATACACCCTGCGGTGAGGATAAACACACCCCTCCATTTCACAAGCTCTGCTTAGCAACCAGTATAAACGGTTGCCAAATGATGAAACGAGAATACCCCTTTAAAACTGCATGAGTTGGTCATCCAGCCAATGTCTGCAGATTTAGGTATGGAGTATACTGTTCAATGATATAATCAAGTTCTATTATTATGGTATAGAAAAGTGCGGAAAGCAGAGAAGAGTTGGTTTAGGAAATAAAAAGATGAGGCCAAATAGGGTGGTAGATGAATGAAGAGACCTGGGGTGGTGCAGCAATGTCTAGAGCCTTCTGTATGAATGCAGTGAGTTTTTATAAATTGTTGCACAGTTCACCACCTAAGGGTATGTTCACATGGCTTATAGTGGCAGGTACTGTGCGCACCGCTATACGCCTTGTGTTATAGAAGTATGGGCTGGCCAGCTGGTACTTCTAACGCACGCAGCCACCATTCACCTTCACTTTCAAGAAGTGACGTCACTTCTTTCTCCCAGGCGCATACTGTGCGTTGGGGAAAGAGGCAGGTAATGATAGCTCTCAATGAGAGCTATGATTTGCCGTACGTCGGGTGCATTGCAGCGCAATTACTGCCCACAAATACACAGTGGGAACATACCCTTATAGCTGAGGAATGTAGTCCTTGACTGCTCGGAGCAGGGTGCCCGGACCTAGCCCCAAGACAAAGGCATAGATAAGAATCTTTGATCTAAAACAAAGTGGTCCAGCGCTCCAAACAATCGGAAGGGGAGTATAAATTAAAAAACAAACATTTATCAATCAACCATTAAAAATACACGCTGGATATGCTTGAAATAAGGCTCAAAGGCCAACCTGTTTTGGACAGTGTCCTTAGTCATGGTATCACTATCCAAAATGCGTTGGCTGTTGGGCCTTTTTTGACGCATGTCGAGCGTGTATTTTTAATGGTTATTTAATGTTTGTTATTGTTTTTTAAATTTATACTCTTTTCAATTGTATGGAGCGCTGGACCATTTTTCATTTTGGATCCATGAGGAGTTTATATTGTATTCTAAGGTGAATGTGCATCCAGTGACCGGCACAGGGTAGAGGCATCAGTATAGCTGCTGCTTTCACGATAGGGGAAGCCTAATTCACTGTCAAGTAACCGCCATAAAAGCTGTAATAAATCAGATTGACATTTCTCAGATTCTGGAGAGGTTTCAGAGGTGCAGGTGACAGGAACAGACAGATCTTAGCCAAACGTGCCACCTAGGAGTTATGCACACTACAATGGAAACGTCTGGTTTAGGTAGGTTAGTAGATGGTGGAAATAAAATACGCTCTGTTTTTGAAACCTTTAGTTTGAAAGGGAGGATGTTATCGTAGAGAAACCACCGGTGACTTGTAGTAGTAGTAGTGTGTGTGTGTGTGTGTGTCTGTGTGTGTGTGTCTCGCAGGGATAATTCAGAGAGGTATATATTTAGGTATCATCAGAGTAGACATGGTACCGAAAGCCACATCTGGCTAAGATGGGCTGTGTAGAGAGAAGAGGAGGAAATGAGCTAGAACTGCTCCCTGAGGAACCTCAACAGCAAGGGGAAAAGTGGAGGACAGCCACCAAATGATACACTGACCGAACAGTCAGGGATAGGATAAACCAAGAGAGCAAGTTCCTTAAGGAAAATAGAGGGGAGCATAAGGCGTTAGTGATCTATAGAGTTTGCTGCTGCAGAAAGATCCAGAAGAATCTATAGAGAGAAGCTGCTGTTGGATTTAACCAGATTTGAGAACTTTCTTCAAGGCTCTCAAAGTGTATTCCTCTTACAAACCTCTTGCTCTAAACCATTCAACACAATGGACAGTGCACATCCCTGCCGTATCTGCAGCTCATTGGGAAATTAAGACTCCTGCTTTACCAGTGGTGAGCATCAGAGTTCCTGAATACGGTGTACGGCACTCCAGCTAGACTGAAATGAATATGTTTTAGGTGTCGAGCTGATGTTGGATCATATATTTAATTTTATATGGTGTTGCGTGAAAATACTAATGTCCCTCAATCTTAATACTCATTTTGATTTCCCCAAATCAATTACTCTACGACTTTGCGAACGGAGTCCAATATAAGTATACACCTGCACAAAAATTGAGTTTCCAAAAATTGTCATTTTTATTAATCATGCAAAAAAATCAGGTGATAACAAACTTGAAATTAGAAGGGCGACTGAGTATGAATGTTTTCGGTCAATTCATAGACCTTTATCAAATATGTCGCTCTACATCTGAAAATGGATGCATGAATGCCCCAAAAGAAGAGACTGCAATGTGTGTCACTTGAAGATCGGCCGAAGCTCGGGAATGTGGAAAAATGACAGCCGCCTGATGCCACACATGCCATCAGTGTGCGATTGATTGGCATGTGTATGGTGGGACCTGGCACCGATCGCACACTGATGGCATGTGTATGGTGGGACCTGGCACCGATCGCACACTGATGGCATGTGTATGGTGGGGACCTGGCACCGATCGCACACTGAATGGCATGTGTATGGTTGGACCTGGCACCGATCGCACACTGATGGCATGTGTATGGTGGGACCTGGCACCGATCGCACACTGATGGGACCTGGCACCGATCGCACACTGGTGGGACCTGGCACCGATCGCACACTGATGGGACCTGGCACCGATCGCACACTGATGGGACCTGGCACCGATCGCACACTGATGGGACCTGGCACCGATCGCACACTGATGGGACCTGGCACCGATCGCACACTGATGGGACCTGGCACCGATCGACAACTGATGGGACCTGGCACCGATCGCCACATGATGGGACCTTGGCACCGATCGCACACTGATGGCATGTGTATGGTGGGAGCTGGCACCGATCCACACTGATGGCATGTGTATGGTGGGGACCTGGCACCGATCGCACACTGTGGGCGTGAGTATGGTGGGCGCTGGCGCCGAGCGCACACTGATGGCATGTGTATGGTGGGAGCTGGCACCGATCGCACACTGATGGCATGTGTATGGTGGGACCTGGCACCGATCCCACACTGGTGGGACCTGGCTCCGATCGCACACTGATGGCCTGTGTATGGTGGGACCTGGCACCGATCGCACACTGATGGCATGTGTATGGTGGGACCTGGCACCGATCGCACACTGATGCCATGTGTATGGTGGGACCTGGCACCGATCGCACACTGATGGCATGTGTATTGTGGGACCTGGCACCGATCGCACACTGATGGCATGTGTATGGTGGTACCTGGCACCGATCGCACACTGATGGCATGAGTATGGTGGGACCTGGCACCGATCGCACACTGATGGCATGTGTATGGTGGGACCTGGCACCGATCGCACACTGATGGCATGTGTATGGTGGACCTGCACCGATCGCACACTGATGCCATGTGTATGGTGGGACCTGGCACCGATCGCACACTGATGGCATGTGTAATGTGGGACCTGGCACCGATCGCACACTGGTGGCAGGTGTATGGTGGGACCTGGCACCGATCGCACACTGATGGCATGTGTATGGTGGGACCTGGCACCGATCGCACACTGATGGCATGTGTATGGTGGGACCTGGCACCGATCGCACACTGGTGGGACCTGGCACCGATCGCACACTGGTGGGACCTGGCACCGATCGCACACTGATGGGACCTGGCACCGATCGCACACTGGTGGGACCTGGCACCGATCGCACACTGGTGGGACCTGGCACCGATCGCACACTGGTGGGACCTGGCACCGATCGCACACTGTTGGGAACTGTCACCGATCGCAACACTGGTGGGACCTGGCACCGATCGCACACTGTGGGGACCTGGCACCGATCGGCACACTGGTGGGACCTGGCACCGATCGCACACTGGTGGGACCTGGCACCGATCGCCACACTGGTGGGACCTGGCACCGATCGCACACTGGTGGGACCTGGCACCGAGATCGCACACTGATGGGACCTGGCACCGATCGCCACACTGATGGGACCTGGCACGATCGCACACATGATGGGACCTGGCACCGTTCGCACACTGATGGGACCTGGCACCGATCGCACACTGCTGGGACCTGGCACACCGATCGCACACTGATGGGACCTGGCACCGATCGCACACTGATGGGACCTGGCACCGATCGCACACTGATGGGACCTGGCACCGATCGCACACTGATGGGACCTGGCACCGATCGCACACTGGTGGGACCTGGCACCGATCGCACACTGGTGGGACCTGGCACCGATCGCACACTGGTGGGACCTGGCACCGATCGCACACTGATGGGACCTGGCACCGATCGCACACTGATGGCATGTGTATGGTGGGAGCTGGCACCGATCGCACACTGATGGCATGTGTATGGTGGGACCTGGCACCGATCGCACACTGATGCTGTGTTTTGTGGGAGCTGGCACCGATCGCACCCTGCTGTCATGTGTATGGTGGGAGCTGGCACCAGTGTGCGATCGGTGCCAGGCCCAACATGGCCATACTGATCTTCCATTGACTTTCAACCACCTCTGTGTTTAAAATGGAGAGGTTTCAGAGCTTGTTCTCAAGATAGGTGCGCATCCAACCTCTGGGATCCTGGGGATACATTGAATACAGTTGGTAGGGATATCTCTTCTATATATCTAATCTAGGTCTGTGCCATGAGGGGCTTTACTTTTATGGTGATCTGGCAGTGCTGCTTTTGATTGGTTTTGGGGCTATGGAGGTGCATGTGTCATAATGCTGCCATTATTTTGTGGCAGTCAGTATCATGAAACCAGGTTGGGGAAACCAATGACCCCACGGTCCAAAGGGTTTTCCCACAGAACTTGCCCAGGCAGAAAACACCTTTTCCCCGGGCTTGTCTTCCCCTATGTACCCGGTGCCATCCTTCCCCAAACCCCAAAAACTTTTTTATTCGGTTCTATGGGGTTCTGAGAGGTGAACACCCCCCCTCCCCTCTCTGAGAACTCCTGTAGAAAACAATGGAGGGTGGTGCACAAGCACGACAGGCGCTCTATTCTGAGCCAATGCTTTCTGGGCCCATTCATGAGTTTCCTACATCCATCCAAAAGGGGGAGACGCTTCACATTTGGCTTTTTCTTAAGCTTTGATTTCTTATTTCTAAAAACCAGGGGCTTTTCTTCCCCCCCCCCCGGGGGTTTTCTTAACTAAAGGGGGAACATCACCCCCCCCCAACCTTTCATATTCATGCTCGCTCCCAAGTCAGTGGCTCTTTCCCCCCCCCCTCTGTCTGAGCCCAATGTCACTTTGTCCTAGCGTCTTATTTTTTAAGAGCTGTTTACATACCACAGGTCTGCATTCATCAGACATCTCTATGAACTCATCCAAAAACAGCACGACTCACTGCAAAAGTTTTCACGCGGACATTTTGGAACCCAGGCACAATTTTGCTGTCTCTGATTGTTATGTGTTCTTCTGGCTGTGCAAAATGAAAATTTTCCGGCCCCTTATTCTGCGTGAGAGCGGCAGGAAGGCCGCTCCCGTAATAAGACGGGGGGGGGAAAACAGAAGTAAATTGTAGAGCCTTTTACCAATGAAATGAAAGGAGGGGGGGGATCCGAACCCCACACGGGGGGAACGTGTTTACAAAAAGAAGATAAAGGGATTAATGAAAAAAAAGGGGGCCTTTCTAATGACATCCAATTGCAGTTGCTTTTTTTTCACTGTCCCCTTAATCAAAACCATTTTTAAGAAAGATACAACCCCTTTAAAGCATTTCCCACCATAAATGGATGGGATGTTAATAAATAGCCACAAAGTCTATATTGGGGCACACGCCTTTAAGGCCCATTCACCGGGTTATTTTGCCGGGATTGGCGCCGTAAACCCCGCCGATTTGCGCGCGTACGCGCCAATTTTCCGTGCAAAATTACGGAACCACTGCTCTCATAGGAACAGTGGATTAGTCGCTCCTCCCCGCTCGGCAAAACCGCTGCGGGGGGAAAAAGTGACACACATTATTTTCGTCGCGTCCCGGCCGTAACCCAAGCATTGTATGGGGCCGGGACGGCGCCCCCGCCGCCCGCCGGCCCCCCCCCCGCGCGCCCCTTATTCAACGGGGGATTTTTAGCTCAATACGGTCACAAACCGTCGGGAAAAGCCTGGAACCGGGTAAGAAGAGAAGAGGAGATTTGGATCATTTTAAATTAAAAGAAAAATAGTAGTATAAAAGTCTCCTGGAAGTGCTTTGGGCATCCCCTTGTGTAGACGGCGTTGTTTGTGCTGTGGCTTTATCATGCTTTGCTGGTGACTAATGCAAAAAGCTTTTTTTTTGTTTTGTTTTGTTTTCCCCCCTTCTATCTAGACCTAAATGGGGCCTGCAGTAATTCCAGTATTCCAACGTCTACATCTGAGATGCCAGATTATATTCTGTGAGTACAGACAGACTTTGCCGTTGGATCTTCCACATTTTATCATTCCTGAGGCCTCATTTTTATTTGCAATTTCTTAGGAAATATGCAGCAATCTCATCGCAGGAACAGCGCCAGAGCTACAAGAACGACTTCAATGCAGAATACAATGAATACAGAGACTTGCACGCCAATAGAAGGGTAACGAGCAATTTAAAGCGCTAACTCCCACTGAAACACTGGCCCGGGCAGCGAGGAGTACAAGGTAAACCCAGCCGGCCCATGTGGGCGATGTCGCTTGGGCCAGTAGCTGAAACTTCAGCACAAGAACTAGAAGTAAATCACTGCGTGCCTGTATCCTGCGTGATTTCTACAGTGAACCATCGGGTGTAATAAGGAGTCGCTTTTCTTGAATATGTTCCCCATGTCCTTACTTTAACATCCGTCTGTTTTTTGTGGGGTTTTTTTTTGTGGGGGGTGGGGGTGTATCCATATTCCCATTGATGGCTTCCTAGTTCCATTTGTGTCTATAGTTCCTGTATTCTCTGAATGTAGATCTGATGACCGATCGTCATTACCAGTCTCTCTAAACAATTTATGGAAACCGGGTAAAATAATGTTTTGGAATGGAAGTAATGCGGGGATATGGTCGCACATCTGTTTTTTTTCTATTGGAAAAACGCGACGTGTAATCCTCGGCGGAAATCTTAGACAATAATTTGGATTTCTGCTCCAGGTTTTATCTTTGCCGACACAGTTTTCAGCTCTGATTTAGAGACTGATTAGCACCATAATAAAGAGTAAAAAAGAAGGTGCTCACTTGTAATTACGAATGTTCACAGTAAGGCTATGTTCACATGGCTTAAAATGGGACGTATCTCGGCCCGTATTTTGCGCCGCACTGCGCTAAATATGGGGCGAGATGCGTCCCAGTCATTACGGTAATCCACAGTTCTCTATGAGAACTATGGATTACGTCTCCTCTCCCCGCTCATACAATAAGGTGAGCGGGGAGAGGAGTGACATGTCAATTATTCACGTTGTATACGCGCCGAGAATAATGAATGTCTATGTGGTCGGCGAGCTGCGCAAACGCCCCCCAACCCCCTGCTCCGCCCCTGTACACACAGCGTAATTGCGGGGCGAAATACGTTCCGCAATTAAGCCATGTGAACATATTCTTATAGTCCATGGGATGGTATAATCTTCATGATGTGATCAGAACGCTGCTGGTGCACCAGCAGCCAGTAGTACTATGGGGAAAAAAAACAACTTAGTGTATAGTGTAGCCCAGCAACAGAAATTAAAATCTATAATGCTTCATTAGAAATTCACAAATACAAATGGTAAAAAGTGCTAATGAAAGAGCACGCCTACACGTTTCAGGCTAGACTTGCCCTTGTGCACACACAAAAGTGCCTGCATTCTTCTTCCTTCATTTTTTTTTTTTTTTTTTAACCTATGGATTTATAATAAAGCACTATGGGGCTAGTCTAGCCTGACACTCGTAACCATGTGCTTCCATTAACACTTTTTACCTGCACTTTTTTTCTAATGTATGAATTTATAATAAAGCGTTATGGATTGATGGTGCTGGACTACACTATTCAGTTTTTTTTTTTTCTATAGCACCACAATCAAGTGGCTAAGGCTATGTTCACATGGCAGTAATTACGGGACCCCATAGACATTCGTTATTCACGGCGCATATGCGCCGTGAATAATTGACATGTCACTTCTCTCCCCGCTCGCCATATTGTACGAGCAGGGAGAGGGGACGTAATCCATAGTTCTCTGAGAACTGTGGATTACCGTAATGACTGGGACGTATCTCGCCGCGTATTTAGCACAGTATGGCGTGAAATACGGGACGAGATACGTCCCAGTATAAGCCGTGTGAACATGGCCTTACACATATCAAACCTGTTGAAGCGAAATCCAAGGCGGATCTGCTTCAACAAGGAAGGATGGAGGTGTCCTTTTGTTCTACTTTTTTTTTGTCCCCCCCCCCCCCCCCCTGGTCCCCCCGTACCACAGGTTTGACATACGTGATGTGAAAAATCTGCACTTCAATTCACATTGTGAACTTCAGCACAGACTGCATATTCAAATGAATGGGAGTCGGTTTGCACAAGGATTTTAAAGTGGAATTTGAAGCGGAATCCATGACAAATTTCATATTAAGATCCATGGTGTGAGCATACCCTCACTGTAAAGCCATAGGATCTACATCTAATTCCTGACAGAATCCTGCATGGTGGCAACACATGGGAATACTGTATCTTATAACCCTTATATAAGATCTGGAAAAAGTTTGTGGAGAATAACCAGTGCATTGCAGATTTGAAAAAGTCTGCGCCATCTTCATTATTGATGCATATTCTGCACATAAAGTTGTGAATTAGCGCCATTGAATTCAAATGCGGAAGACGTGCTGATGACTCTATAGCAAAAAAACCAAATCAATTTCCACAACAGTTTTTTGTAACAGTTGCATGGTCTGTGGTGAACATATCCTAAGGCCTCGTTCACACGGCTGATTTGTGCACGGATTTCAGCCGTACTGCGCGCCGTATTTGCGCTGCAGTACGGCTGAAATCTGTCCCTGTCATTACAGTAATCCACAGTTCTCATAGAGAACTATGGATTCCGTTCGCTGAGTGTGGAGAAAGTGACATGTCAATTATTTACGGCGTGTACGCTCCGTGAACAATGACAGTCTATGGGGCCAGCGAGCTGCCGGCCCCCACCCCGTCCCCCGCTGCACGGCAGCCAGTGTAATTGCAGGGCGAAATCTGTCCGGCAATTACATCGGCAATAAGCCGTGTGAACCAGGCCTAAGGCCGCATCCCCACGGCATAGTACAAATATCGGTCGGTTTATCCAACCGGTATTTGTACTGTTTTCGTGCTGTGCACATGGCCGCAGGGGGACGGCTTTTCTCCACGATTATAGGAGAAAAGCCCTCTGCCTTCGCATAGACATGTTCATATTCTGCCCGAAAACCGGTCGGAAGAATGAACATGCTCAATGTCGGACCGCCGGCGGTCTAAAAAAAAATGCCGAGCGGAAAACCCGTGGAGTGGGGACCACTACGCGGGTCTTCCATAGAGGCCCGTTTTAAAAAGTTTTCACCCAGTTTGCAGACTGTTTTCAAAACCGAAAAACCGGGTGAAAACCCGTGTCGTGGGGACAAGCCCTAAGGCAGGGGTGCACGACCTTTTCTGGTCTGAGGTCTATACCATCATTTTGAACCGCTACAAAAGGTCTCCAGCAAAACGTAAAGGAGTTTTATGGTCTCAGAAATGTTATGGCAAATTGATAGATATTCTAAATATCCGATAGGTGTAGGTCCCAGAGCTAGGAGCCTCGCCTATCTTGAAACAGGGCCCCTGAACTACTACGTGCCAAAAAGGTGGCTGTGGATTAGCAACTTTCTCAAGTCTCTTCTATGGGAGGACAGAATATAACTGAGCGGGTGTGCTTAGCTGTACTTGCAACTCACAAAGAGATGAGCGGTTAGTGCCACGCATGCATGGTCACTTCTCCATACTGAACATAGACTTTTGGAGGCCCATTCTCAAGCAAGGTGCAGGTCCTAGAGGTGGCAGATGTGACACATCCTGTTGATATGCTATAAATGTCTGAGATGGGAAAAACCCTTTAAAGGGAATGTGACATCAAAAGATGACCTATTGTTTAACTCGTGTTTTTATATCAAACAAACAAAAAATCCTGAAATCCTGCAGTTTTCTCTTTGGCCTAATAATAGTCTGGCACTTCCTGTTCTGTAGAGATCACTTCTCTGCAGTCTCCTCATTCTCAGTACAGGCAGGATTACAATGAAAGGTGACACCAATGTGTATAGGTAACACAGGATCCACCATTCACAATAGGAGATGTCACAGCTCTTGCCCTCCCCTCACTCCACACTGACATCTTCCCAGGTCACAGAGCATGCCCAGAAAACTCTTCTATAGAAATCAATGGGTCTGCTCCTGTTCACAGGCTCCTTTGTCCATAGAGCTGCTGTCACTCATCTCTCTAAATGCTGTTCAAAGCAACTCAAGCAAGATGGCCGGCCCCATAATCCTATACAGTGTTGTGAAAAAGTGTTTGTTCTTAAGTTGAAATTGTATGTAAGTCGGATCAGGTAGATTTATTAAATGTAATTCCTTTTTTTTTTAGTTGTGGATAGTGCAGGGAACAATTTTTACATTTGTTTTGCTGTCTGTGGCCTTTTTTTTTTTAGAAGTTTTCACCTAACGTTCTGTATCTCATGTGCAGCTGTGGCGTGCTGGCACTTGGTTATCATGGGGCGTGACTCAATGTTGAATGTCAGCCACGCCCCATAAGTCTCCGTTTGTAACTAGGGGACGTATGTAAGTCGGGGACTGCCTGTATAATGTTTCCGTCTTTACTGCCTGGACTGGTAAGTGTTGTGCCACTGCCATTTTGGTTTCAAATTAACAATTTCTATACCTGAATTACTTTTGGATTTGTACGAGTTCTTAAACACGGGGGTTTGGTCTTTTGGCCCTTAGCTTCCCCCTGTGCTTCATCTAGTTTCTTGTGTGACTTACAGGGATATATATATCTAAGTTCCCTTGCTCAAGCAGTATATTACCCCGATTAATTCCCTGGTAATTTTGGGAAGGATACGCGTTGGGTTAAGAGATTTAAATGGTAATTTGTAAATTGTATTTGATTATCTTAATCTTGAATATACCAGGGCTTTCTAGCCTAGGTTCCAGGTGGGGCCGTCCTTGTTAGGACGATTATCCCACATTTACTTTGTCAGGCAGATTAGTATCTAGGGTGAGTATATACTATTTTCTTTGTATTACTTTACCCTATACATGTCTTGTGGAATAGCTATTTTATCACTTGGGTGTCATTTATTATAGGATTTTAAAGCTTTTTCACACTTTATCTAATCTATTAAAAGTTCAATTTTACAGTCTTGTCCAGTGATTCCTAGTAAGCTTCTTGACTATTTATCAATCGGTTCTTCTGGGTTACCTATATCTACCCTTTACGGTGTTTATTAGACAAACATAACACAAGTAGTCACAACATGCAGTTTTTAATTGAAGGTCTTTATTATTAAGGGCAAAAGTAATCCAAACGGGGCACTGTGTGAAAAAGTAACTGCCCTCTAAACCTAATATTTGGCTGGCCAACCCTTTGCAGCAACAGCTGTAATCAAATGTTTGCAATAACTACCAGTGAGTCTTTTACAACGCTCCGGGGGAATTTTGGCCGCTCATCTCTGCAGAATTGTTGCAATTCGCCCACATTGGAGGGTTTCCGAGCATGAACCGCTTTAAAGTTATGCCACAGCATCTCAATGGGATTAAGGTCAGGACTTTGACTCGGCCATTTCAAAGTCGTCTTTTGTTTTTTCTTCAAGTAATCAAAACCTACAGGGCCTACAGTCTTTTCTCACATCTTTGGGAAGCTGAGTTCAAATTCTCCAGCCTCACCCAGGCCTGATAACAGCCACACCTGTTCTCAAGAAAGTAAGCACTTAAATAGGACCTGCCTGACAAAGTGAAGTAGACCAAAAGATTCACAGTAGCTAGACGACATGGAGAGATCCAAAGACATTCAGGAACAAATGACACCAAGTAATTGGATCTGTCAGTCTAGAAAAGGTTATAAGGCCGTCTCTAAAGCTTTGGAACCCAAAGAGCATCACAGCGAGATGAATTATCCACAAAGGGAGAAAACCTAGAACTGTGGTGACCCTTCCGAGGAGTGGCCGAGCATCCGAAATTACCCCAAGAGCGCAGCGACAACTTATCCAAGAGGTCACAAAACAACCCCACAACAACATGCAAGGAACTGCTGGCCTCACTTGTCTCATTTAAGGGCAGTGTTCACGACTCCACCATAAGAGACTGTGCAAAAATGGCCGCAGGGTGTAGCTCCAAGACGGAAACCAATGCCGAGCAAAAAAAAAAACACGAAAGGCTCATCCCAGAAAACATCTTGATGATCCCCAAGACTTTTGGGAAAAGGTTCTGTGGACTGATTAGATAAAAGTAGAACTTTTTGGAAGGTGTAAGTTCCATTACATCTGGCATAGAAGCAACGCAGCATTCCAGAAAAGGAACATCACGCCAACCGTAACACATGGTGGTGGTAGTGTGACGGTCTGGGGCTGTTTTGCTGCTTCAGGACCTGAAAGACTTGCTGTGATAAATGGAACCATGAATTCTGCTGTCTACCAACAAATCCATAAAGAGAATGTCAGGCCATCTGTCTGTGATCTCAAGCTGAATTGCACTTGGGTTATGCAGCAGGACGATGATCCAAAACACACCAGCAAGTCCACCTGTGAATGGCTTCAGAAAAACTAAATGAAGAGTTTGGAGCAGCCAAGTCACAGTTCTGACCTTAATCTGATTGAGATGCTGTGGCCTTAAAGCGGTTCATGCTCGGGAGACCCTCCAATGTGGGTGTATTACAACAATTCTGCAAAGATGAGAGGCCAAAATTCCTCCAGAGCGTTGCAAGAGACTCATTGGCAGTTATCACGAACCCTTGGTTGCAGTTGTTGCTGCTAAGGGTGGCCCAAGCAGTTCTTGGATTTGGGGGGCAATTACTTTTCACACTGGGCCCTGTAGGTTTGATGATTTTTTTTCCCCTCAATAATAAAGACCTTTATTTAAAAACTGCATTTTGTGATTACTTGTGTTATTTTTGTCTAATACTTAAATGTGTTCGATTTGAAACATTTAAAGGGGTTGTCTCACTACATTGGTTCGTCCTGTTTTCTTGGTTTTATTTTGAATTCAGGGGCGTGTTTACTGTCTTCTACTAGGCTGCAGTAGAAGCCAGGTCTGTAGCTATAGCATTCAGTGCTGGCAGCCTATCAGGATAGGTCAAACAAGTCTGTAGCTATAGCAACCAGTGCTGGCAGCCTATCGGGAGAGACTGAACAGGTCTGTAGCTATAGCGACCTGAGGACCTGATGCAGCCCTTACAAGAGGAGACAACTCGGAATAGGTAGGACACTGTTAATGGACACATATTGCAAGGTGACTTGTTTTTGCAAGATCTTTAACATAAAAAGCAGCAATCCTTGTAGTGAGACAACCCCTTTGAGTGTGACAAACATCCAAAAGATTAAGATATCAGGAATGGGTCAAATACTTTTTCCCACCACTGTACAGCAATCAGGATCAGTATCTTGTCTTAATTCATAAAAACAAATGTATTGGTGATGTGAGAGGCACAAGGATTCCTGTGTCTAGACGGAGGATGCACCGATTGGGACTGCTGACGCCGCTTGTGCGCCCCTGCGCTGAAGCGTTATCTGGCATGTGCAGCATTTTTTTTTACCACCAGTAATAAATGAATGTGACCACTAGATGGCAGCACGCGGCTTGTACTTTGTGCTTTTCCGCTCCTCTGTATTTTGTCGTGTCATCATGAATTTTTCTTTTCTTTTAGACTATCCACGATCAAATCTTACAGGAATACCGCAAAATTAAGAAAGTAAGTCGTCCTGCTAAATTGTATGTCACGCACAATTTTGAACAGGAAACTATAGATGACTCTTAACGTGGCGAGGTGAAAGGCTCAAGTCAGATTCTGGATTATTGGGTGGTCAGAAATGTGTGTAAAATGCACATATAAGGCGGACCGGCGTCTGGAATACGGAGGTGTCTTTTTGTTCATCCGCCTTTTGCTCTGGGCTAATCCTTCTGACTCTCCTTTATTTATTTTGGTGTTTGATAACTCATAATCCACTCCTAGTCTAAGAAGCCACCTGAGGGATAGTTTCATATGCACTACTTTTTTTTTTTTTTTTTTTTACACTCCTGCAGTTTGTGATGCAGTTATTTGTCGGCTCTCAAGTCATTCATTTAGATTTACTGTTCATGTTGAATCCACTTCTGGCTTTGGCGCCAAAAGCTGCTGGAGCATTTGTGCAAAGATGGAGGAAGAAAAACCTTAAGGGTATGTTCACACGGCGTGTTGGATCCAAAAACGCATCCAAAAGCGCTGCGTAAATCGCATCCAACATGCAGGTGTGTGTTTGGATGCGTTTTGGCTGCAGCAGCAATGCACCCAATGGTTTTAAATAGCGCGTCTGCTGCGTCTTTCAGATCAAGAATTGAAATGACAATTCTTTGAACGGATCCGAAAGACGCATCGGACAGGCACGAGTGAACATACATCAATGATCACTCGTCGGAACACCGATGCGTGTTTTTACATTGAAAGCAATGGAAATCGCACTGCAAATGATTAGATGCGTGTGTGGGTCCGTTCAGGGACCGAAACATGGATCCAAACATGCATCAGAAAACGTATCCAAAATTGGATACAGCATGCTGTGTGAACATACCCTAAGGCCTCACGCACAATGTTTCTGTGGCCAAACAGTTTCAAAATTTAAAAGAAATTTAAAAAAAAAAAACCTGAAGGTTTTATTTATTTTGCTTAATCCTTTCTGTAGCATTTCTGCATTAATTTTTTTTTGCAGAAAAAGGGTGACCCTACCCTTTATACCTGTGACTTGTCACCTGAAATGCCATCTTGTTCTGCAGACTGGGCAGTTCATCCTGCTGCATTAGGGTATGTTCACAAGGCGTATTTTGGAGCGAATTTAGCAGTGTACTGCGCTTAATACGCGGGGCAACGCGCCCCATAATTACTTGCGGCAATTTCGCTCCGCGAGTAATGCATGTCATTAGGGCCGAATGCCTCCCACACCCCCACGCCTCGGTAATACGCGCTGATCAGCGCAACTCCCAAAACACCTGGCGTATTGTGGCGCGTACTGTATGCGCCGTAATTACGCCATGTGAACATACCCTTAGAGTGTGACGTGGCTTCCCATTATGTCATGCTTTGCATCTGGACAGTTTCAGCTTGTTTAGAGCTCTTCTGTTTGATGAGCTGATGGGCATTAAATGTGTGTTTCGGGTATAAATGATCAAAGCCTTATTGCATTTGCTGCAGGTATTTTCATCGGACTGTGGCCCATGGAAAGGATCCTTTAGATCGTAAGATACTTAAAGGGGTTATTCAATAAAAAAAAAAATGCCATGAAACTGGGGCCGGGGTGGGTAAAAAGAAATAATAAAAAAATACGGATTCACCTAGCTGTCCCCAGAGCTGTCCAGGGATCCACTCCTCTTCACTTCTGGGTTCTTGTCCTGACACAGAGGAAAGGCCTGTACTCGCTGTAAGCACTCGCTTCCAGTGAAGTTTGGATTCTCCTATGTGTCAGGACAAGAACCTGAAAGTGAAGAGGCGCAGATCACTGGAAAGCTGTGGAGCAGCAGTGGCAGGGGACAGCTAGAGAAGGATCAGGTTTATTTTATTATTTTCCTCGCACTGGCTCCAGTGTAATGGAATTTTAAGTGGACAACCCCTTTAAATGTTGTCGATGCATACACTAAAGTTTTCCATTTTTTTTGCCGTGCACACTATTTACAACTTGTGATGGATCCAAACCAATACTTGTCACTAAAAATGATTGGGGATCCCGTTGTCTGGCAGCCACATGCCGGTGAAGTCATAACCTATACACCGCCAAAGCTTACAGTAAAACATCGATATCGCCAGCAAACGCTAGCGGCCGTGGTTTTGTCCACAAACTGCTGTCTCGCAGCTTTAATCTGCATCACTAGCTCTCTAGCTTGATCACCAGGTTAAAGGGGGTTGTCGACTTTGTAAGAAAATCTATCCGTCAGCTCTTAGGGCCCCATTAAAATAACAATACTTATACTCCGGTTCCAGCGCGGTCTCTTTCCGGTCTTTTGCTTTCATTCTTGTACTTTCGAATGGGTCACGTGCTCCTCATTTACATCACAGTTTGGAAGTGAAGTTGAGGCGTTCTCGTGGTGTTCCCATTCGGAAGTATAAGAATGAAAACGGAAGATCGGAGAGGGCCCAGACCGGAGGAAGGTGAGGCTAGGTATTGGGGTTGGTTGGTTTCTCTATTATTTTAATGGGGCCCTGGGAGCTGTCTGTTACATTTTCTTATGAAGTGGGCATGGATAACCCCTTTAATTTTTCTGGAGTGCACTACTGGTCGATCCCAGAAAGGCGGGCAGTTGACCTTTTGCATGTAGAAGGCAAATGGCGGATAAGAAGATCCGTCCTTGATAGACACATTAGAGCACATTTATCAATAGTGTCGAAGTGTCTAAAATAGGCATCCTCAAACTGCGGCCCTCCAGCTGCTGGTAAACTACAACTCCCTTCTTGCATTTATATAATCTATAACAGTTGGATTGTTGGGAGTTGTTGTTTCCCAACAGCTGGAGAGCCGCAGGTTGAGGATGCCTGGTCTAAAAGTTAGACTAGACAGTTTTACAATGTGACACATTTATCACAGTGTTGATAAATCTGGTACAGGTTAGAACTGTCTAGTCTTAAAGGAGTTGTCTCCCCACATGGTTTCAAAGAATGCATGAAAGAAATTCTCTGTCACTTCCTGGTTCAGACTAATTTGCATAAGCTCCCTGAGTGCTTGTACAGCTCCATTGTGCTTTCAGATGCTAATTAGATTAGATTAGCTTCTCAAACTACTTGCAGGACTTCTTATCTGATCCCCAAAACAGAAGCCCTAATTACAGAGCTGTTTACTTGAGATAAATCAAGCTTTTTACTGTCTGGCAGCACAGGACACTGACTGACACTGCTGACCTGTGTGATGACTCACTCTCTGTTATCTCATTGAACAAACAGCCCCAGGAGATTTGTTTACAGGTCAGTTACTGAGGGAACTGAAATAGCCATGGAGGTAATAAATTCACTTGTATCTCTTTAGGGAAAACAGAGGAACAATGCAATATATTTGGAAAATGTCTTCATTTTGTGTTCCCTACAAGTTGAAAGCTATTCTTTGTAGCGAGACAACCCCTTTAAGTTTGTACCACCTATAAGTTGGCTTACTTGTACACCAGAAACTGCAGCAAAATTCTGGCGCATTTTTTTGTTGCAATTAAGTCACGCCCCTTTCACGTGAAAACTGACCCTTTTTCCTAGGCCACACCCCTTTGCCAGATGAGATGCAGAAGTGCCTGAAACCGTCTAAAACACATAGTGAATGTGGCGTAAATATTGTAAGACATTATTTTTGGTGCAAATTGTGCCAGAACTCGGGCTCAACTGTCTTGATAAATGTGCCCCGTAGTCTTACAGAAGATTTTTCTCTTCTCACTGCTCTTAGTACAACTTTTACAAATCAACTAAACCTTTAACTTTTAATATACTTCCTAAAAGATATGTGGTTGTTTTGCTACATGATTCAGTCACAAACATCTTCAAATATACATCATATAACGGACTGTCATGTAGGATATCTATTGACGTGATATATTACCATCTATATATAGGTTGGGTTTTGTACCACCAACCTGACCTTTCAGGACACTGAACAGGTTGTGACTTGGAATCCTCCAAAATCCTCCCATCAGTCGTGGATGTGTGTGGGGAGGGCTGAGACATCAGGAGCGTTCCCTTATGATATCTAATAGTCATCAACGTCCATCATACCTATTATGACTTTTTGAGGGCTATCAAATAGCTTTATTGCAGTATCTCCAATTCGTGCTCCCCTGAGGAACCACTGTGCTGGCGGAGAAACGCGTCGGGACGGAGATCAAGGGTTATTGTGTCTATTTGCCCATAAGGATGTGGTAGGGTCAGACGACAAGAGGTGGAGGCACCCTTTTCGGGCCGACCTTCCCCGTCTGATAGGAAGGGAGTAGATAGAAAAAGTTGTTCTACAGGCAAAGTCCCCTTTTCAGCTCCCCTAACAAACATATGCAGTATACCCGGTGAATTTTGGAGGAATTCAAGTCGTAACCTGTTCAGTGTCCTGAAAGGTCACGTGAGTGGTACAAAACCATATTTTGTTATTAAAAATATATTTATATACACACGTTTGTATACTACCATTTGTATTGAACCCAACCTATATAGGTGGTGATACATAGCGTCAATAGATATCCTACACGACAGTCCGTTATATGATGTATATTTGAAGTAAGAGGTTTGTGGTGGAATGATGTATCAAAATGTAATATACTTCCTAAAAAGATGTTATAAGTTAAAGGGGTTGTCTCGCTACAAAGATTAGTTTTCAACATATAGAGACCACTAAATGAAGACGTTTTCCAAATATATTGCTTTGTTAATTTTTTTTTTGTTGAGAAACTACAAGTGATTTTATCACCCTCTGAGGGCTTTCTGGTTTCCCAAGTGACCAACCTGTGTACTTCTCCCCTGCTGTTTGTTCTATCTGATAGCAGGGATTGATGTCATCACACAGATCGTGGCAGCACAGAACTCCAGACAGTGAGATCTTTCAGACAAAAGACAGTAATTTCTGCTGTTTACTTTAACTCAGAAGCTTCCCTGGTCCTGACAGCAGGAGATTTATCTAGTTAGCAGAGGTCTGAATACACGGAAATCATATGCTAATTACAGACAGCTTGACCAGGAAGTGACAGAGCAAAGCAGCATTATTTCATTCATGCATCCTATGAAACTTTGAGATGAGACAACAACTTTAAGGTTTAGTTGGTTCGTACAGGCTGGACCTTTAATAGCTAAAGCTCCATCTAGTCTTTCAGTGAATTGTTCTTGCTGATCTTCCAGTTATTTTCATTTTTTTTTTTTTTTTTTTTTTTCAGTCCAATCCGAAATACAGTGAAGAGAAGAACAGATGTGAATATCTTCATAATAAACTGGCTCACATAAAGAAACTGATTGCACAGTACGACCAACAGCAGTTTCAGTCCTGGCATTAATGCCCACATCCAGGTAGCGGTATCTTTGCACCTGGGTTCATGACTGTATTTTCTTTTTGTTCATTTTTAACTTTACCTCTCTGTTCTGGTTGATACCTTTTCTCCGGCCACCACCAGTGAAAGTATTTGCCGTAAGGAGCAGTCGGCCTTTTTGGTTAAATCCATGGAAGTCTATCTCATGCCAAACCAAGTAGTGGAAGCCGCACTCGGTTTAGGCGTTTTTTTCCTCCATAAATGCATTTTAATATATATATTTTTGTTCTCCCACGCCCCCCTTCCCTTTTCGTTGTCCCTTTTAACATTGGTTGGACTAATGAGAAATATACAAATGCCAAAAGAAGATATGCTATTTTTATTTCCTGAATTATTGCTGGAATCCAATAAATCAATACTGTTGAATGTATGCCGAGACGTCCACGTGTGCTTATCAAACGAGGGCCGTGCCCAGAGTCCTTCATGTAAGTAATTTTGGCAAATAATGGAGGGATTCATGATACGGAAGTGTTATACGAATGAGATTCTCCTCTTTGTGCATTTTGTAGCACTGTCCTCTATTGTCTGGTGTTGGCAGTGAGTTTCTCGCAAATGATCACTGCTTGGTTCAGAATCTATTGGATCCCTGAGGACTGTCTGCGCTCAGAAGCACCGCACCATCGAGATGGAGAGCCTGTGTCCACCAGTTAATTAAAGGGGGATTCTATTAACACAAATTCCCATAACAAAAAACAAGTCAAGCAACTTTGCAATTTGCTACTTGAAAAAATATTGTACAGTTTAAGGGTATGTTCACATGGAGTATTGTGGCACGTACCTGTGCACAGTGCAGCACAAAAAAACACTCCTCGACAAAACATTGGTCCAAATATGAGAATATCTCCCAAAAAGACTCAAAGGGCAATGTCACTCAAATATGGCACAAAACAAAAAAGAAACAAGAGGACTTAATACCCATAGTTAAAAAAATAATACAATTTTATTTATAACATTTCTAAAACATGTCCATCGATAGTAGTACACAACAACATACAGGAGCAACAGCTAATACAGCCAATAGCAGGGAAATAGGTTCACAAGATAAATGGTAATCATCTTTCTAAAGTATACAGGAATAAAGTATCCTATTCATAAACCTTATGAGCAAAGTGCAAAATACAGCATAAAACAGCCATTATACATATAACATATCAAAAACAGGTTTCATTACCCATGATAGCGTCTACTGCACCAACTTTTCCCTGCACCCTAACGGGCGTTTCGCCTCTGCTTCATCAGGGGGCGTATCATAGCCTCCAATTGAAAAAACCATATATACCCACCCATTATGGATCATGTGATCTAATGTAACCAGTGAAATGTCCCCCATATTTAAATATAATAAGTATCTATTCAATATATAACACACATATAAATATACCATATATATATATATATATATATATATATATATGCAAATATATAAATCTGCGTGCTGATTTGCTTATTTGCATATATATAAGGTATATTTATATGTGTTATGTATTGAATAGATACTTATATTTAAATATGGGGGGCATTTCATTGGTTACATTAGATCACATGATCCATAATGGGTGGGTATATATGGGTTTTCAATTGGAGGCTATGATACGCCCCATGATGAAGCAGAGGTGAAACGCGCGTTGGGGTGCAGGGAAAGGCTGGTGCAGTAGATGCTATCATGGGTAATGGAACCTGTTTTTGATATGTTATATGTATAATGGCTGTTTTATGCTGTACTGTGCACTTTGCTCATAAGATTTATGAATAGGATACTTTATTCCTGTATACTTTAGAAAGATGATTACCATTTATCTTGTGAACCTATTTCCCTGCTATTGGCTGCATTAGCTGTTGTTCCTGTATGATGTTGTGTACTACTATTGACGGACATGTTTTAGAAATGCTATAAATAAAATTGTATTTTTATAACTATGGGTATTAAGTCCTTTTGTTCTGTGCACAGTGCAATACGCCTGCTGTTTAAAAGTACGTGCTGGCCAGCATGTACTTTCAACAGCGACATGGCCTGGACTCCTTTTACTTTAGTCTTCGCTGCCAAATGCTAGCTCGAAAGAAGTGATATGACCCTTCTTTTTACACACACACAGTATGTGCTGGGGAATACATTGGGTTATCTTAGCGCTCATTGAGTGCTATGATTTTACCGCATTTGCGGGGCGTACTTTGGGAGTATTGCAGCACAGTTACGCTCCAAAGTACACACCACAAATATGTCGTATGTACATGCCCTAAAACCTGCAGCTATCTTCACCCTAAAACCAAAGTTTCGTCCTGATAAGGTGGCCGACTGCACAGTTCATGGCTGTTCTCATGTCTTACCTTTTTCTGCTTTGCACATGCTTAGAACAAAACCTTCATTCCTGTAGACAAGAGGTGCTCTGCCGCTTACTGCACATGCTCCATACACATCCATAGACGTCTAAGGGCACCAGTCAATGGGATGCATAGAATTTAGTGGGTGGCGAAAAGTGTGCAGTAAAACTGAAACTTAAAATAAAAGATGGATTAGATAGTGCTGCATGTAAGCGCATGTGCGAGAATCCAACCCGAATGTGTAGAGCGCAATTGAAATAAATTTCTTTACTAAGATGTATCTGATGTAGTAAAAAGAATGAGAATGTTTCATAGAGCTTTTAAGAAAAAAAATTAATACCCCTTTAACAAATGATCAGAACCTGATCAGAAGAGGTTCATGGCCAAAAATTTGATCAGAATGCAAAGGGGTACCCAAAATAAACTGAAATCTTCTAGTGGTGGGGGAGTTAAAGGGGTTTTGCCACCATGTAATGTTGACGTGGGAACCTCCAAAATGGGTATTTAATCACTTTTCTAAATATATGTGATTACAAAAAGTGAAGACTATGAGAGCTACAGCATTTCTCAATCACCCTTGGTTACCTGAAAGCTTGCAATAGACACGACCCAGGAGCTGACAGGCCGCACTTGCGTGAAACACTTCTTATCTGATGACAGGCAAAATGAATGAGCTTTTAAGGCACCGGGTAGAAAGTGCAGACTATGAGGCTGTGTCTTGCTGTATTGAGAATCCACTGTTGTACTGTTTATTATTTCACTTAAGTTTTGAGATGCTCCCTTACTTCTCACTCACCGCCTCCCTCTCAGCCCTGCAGCCTTCATGACTCAGCATGATTTGTTGACATTCTCCCTGTGCTGATAAGAAGGTAAGAAACTTGCGTCCTGGCAAATCCCCTTTAATAGTGCCGGTTCCTGTTATTAGGTGAATGTCTGCACAATTCTTCTGAGGTAGCATGCCAGCTGATGTATTTGGCTGCAAGTTCTTGCTTCACTCCAGCGATCTATCAAGCTATCTAGATACCCATAGAAAAAAATTATCCAGGCAACGGTGAAGAAACTGCGTTTATTTCCATATTACAAAATGACGTTTCAGCTGTCCGTTTCTTCACAGTTAAAACATACAGAAAATGGGACATTACTTACTCAAAAAAACCACTCCAATTCTTTGGGGCTTGTTAACAGCTCAATGGCTGAACAAACATGAACCTAGTAGCTAGCAACTTTGCCATTTATGCTGACTGGGAAAAAGATCACATGTGCAGCTAATTGCTAGAGCAAGATGAAAAACTGCACACCAACTTTAACACCTATTCACACCAGCATGCAGAAAAGCCGCAGTATAATGCATGGGGAGATTGCACAGATGCAAAGTAACCAATGAAACAACCACTCATACAACCGCAGGGCATGAGGGAGGTGCTTGCCAGTACTACAATTGCATATAATAAGGCGATACAAAAGTGTGCCATAAATATAGATACGTGTGGTACACAATGCTGGCTTACAACCTATTAGTGACACCCATACCCCAAAGAATCAGAGTGGTTTTTCGAGTAAGTAATGTCCCATTTTCTGTATGTTTTTTCTGTAAAGTTGTTAGTGTAGGGACTCACAAGACACGAGGAGCCGTGAAGAGGCTTGTGAGCTTGTGTCATGGGGCCCCATTACCAACTAATACCTCATATTTAATATTTTTCCAGTATGCCCTTTTTTTATTTGCCCAACAGTGCTGGGGAGCAGAGTGTGCCTGTGTTGTGTTGGACACTTAGAAAATGCTGGGCAGCCCGCCTGGTCTAATAGTATGGGTGTCACTAATAGGTTGTAAGCCAGCATTGTGTACCACACGTATCTATAATTATGGCACACTTTTGTATCGCCTTATTATATGCAATTGTAGTACCGGCAATCACATCCCTCATGCCCTGAGGTTGTATGAGTGGTTGTTTCATTGGTTACTTTGCATCTGTGCAATCTCCCCATGCATTATACTGCGGCCTTTCTGCATGCTGGTGTGAATAGGTGTCAAGTTGGTGTGCAGTTTTTCATCTTGCTCAAGCAATTAGCAGCACATGTGATCTTTTTCCCAGTCAGCATAAATGGCAGAGTTGCTAGCTACTGGGTTCATGTTTGTTCAGCCATTGAGCTGTGAACAAGCCCCAAGGAATTGGAGTGGTTTTTCGTTTCTTCACAGTTACCTGGATGAGTGTCTAAATTTTGAGCCTCAGACCAGGCTCTGCATCGCTGACACCCCGCTTTTTTTCTATTTTTCTTTAAAATTTCTTTATTACAGGGGTTTTGACACGATGTAATGTTGACGTGGGATCCTCCAAAATGGGTATTTAATCACTTTTCTAAATATATGTGATTACAAAAATTGCAGCCTGAGAGCTACAGGCTGCTTTACCTGCCCTTAGTTACTTAAAAGCTTCTATTAGATACGACCTGACGAGCTGCTGGCTGGGCTTGTGCAGAGAACACTTCTTATCTGAGAGAGAGGGAGCTGAAGAAGCTTTCAAGGCACCGGGTAGAAATATGTTGTCTTTTGTATACAGAATCCACTAGTTGTAGTGTGATTATCTGAGTAGATTCCTGCTTTATCTGATGACAGAGAACCTGAAGGAGCTTTCAAGCTGCTGTGGAGAAAAGGTGTTGTCTTTTGTATACAGAATCCACTAGTTGTAGTTTATTTGAGTGAACATTTCACACGATGCCTTATGCAACTCAATGCTCTGGCAGTCTGTGTCTCTCTCAGCTCCGTGGCTTGTTTACATTTGCTTCTTAGCAGGTAAGGCACGTCCTGGTAAAACCCCTTTAAGCAACACAGAATATACAAGAAACTCGTATCATGCAAAACATTGCTTTCAAATAATCATTCAAGGGATACATTAGTTCAAACAGTGTATCCTGCATACCCTGAATTGCCACTTTTTAATTTTTATAGAAAATCAAACATATTTAAACATAAACCAGTCTAAGCCCTTATTGTCCACGATTGTATGTCGGTTCCACAATCAAAAACAGTATTCCTTTCGTGCAACATTTCCATACGGTAGAGCAACTGATTTTAATTGATCATAGACTACATTAGATTAGTGTCTCCTCATTGTCTTTTTAAAACATGTTACAAATCATTGCTTCAGCTATAACATTATTCTGTCTCTGTGAGGAAAAAGCATAAATCGCAAGGTTACGGTAGACAATGTGCAAAATTAGGCTCAGACAAAGCAAAAACACATATTAAAAGATTAACAAATTAACAAGTGCTCCATTCTCCAGGCCAACCCCCTGACCTCTTTTCTTTGCAGTATAGTCACCCAGTGTGGCTCCTTCCACCTGCCGCCTGTATTTCGTTCCATTTTTAGAGCAGAGTCCCTGGTGGTTGAATAACAGGCTAAGGGCTGAACTAGAGAATGCAAGCCCCGCAAGGGGAGAGCGTAGATCCGGCGCACTTCAGAAAATATATCGATCCCTCGCGGGTAAATAAAAGGATTTTCTATCTTTATTATTAAAAGCACAATTGGTTTTTACCACCATGCATTTATAACAACGGATTAAACAAGACAAAGCTTTAAGCGTTTCGCGCGGAAAGCGTCAAGATTTGTCTTGTTTTATCCTTGTTTTATATCTCTTCTGAAGTGCTCCGGATCCACGCGTTCCCCTTGCGGGGCTTGCATTCTCTACATTACACCAAGTGCTAGCCAGCACTTGAGCCTCTTTTGGACAGAGATCCCGGCAGCCGTGATAAGGGCGACGGCAATAACAGCCCTGCAAACTTCTATGAGTGTTGTGCCTTCTATTTTGCACAACCTCAAAAGGTGAGCACGCTCTTATAGCATAATTATTTTCTACTTCAAATAATACGAATTTACACTATTGTGCGCCCCCTATTTTTTCTTTTTTTCTCCTATAAGGGCTGAACTAGATATTTTTGTCCTCTGGACAAAATGCAAATCAATACTCCTCCTAAATTGGCAGATTGCCTGCTAGTATCTGTTCCTGAAACCACGTGGTAAAACTAAAACATTCCTTAATGGCTTCCCGTATTCTCTGTGGAAGCAGAGGGATAAAACTGCCCGAAACTCGGAAAAAGTTTTTAACATGTAACTCTTTTACCCGAGGCCTATACCCAATCCATTTTCAGTATGAAAGACAATTTGTCCAAGAACATTTTAAAAGGAGGTGGAGACTTGTGTATCCATGTGTTCAAAATAGTTTTAATGCCAGAAATCATATACAGTAATTTTCTACTCCCCGGTTCACATGGGGTCGCCTGAATGTCTATATGCCCAAATATTGCCCATAGAGGGTTATTCGGGACATAGTTAGTCAGGTGTTTTCTTGTGAATGTCATCACCCGTTCCCAAAAATCTTGAATCACCGGGAAACTCCACACGCAATGAAAAATATCTGCCTCCGGGACACCACATTGGAAACATCTGCTGCTTTCAAAAATGCCCATACGATGCCCTCTAACTGGAGTGATGTAAGCCCTATGGTATAATTGGAGGGACATTTCCAAGTACCTACTTGAGGATAAGAATTTACGGCTATTAGCCAGTGCTGTAAGTAAGGTGGGGACCTCTAGACCAGGGTGATCTCTTGCCCACTTCATGAGCGCCATGGTTGATTCCAAGAAGTCTATTGGCACATGTAAAATTTTGTAATAGTGAGTGGTCAACCCCTTCTCTGAAGTGTTTTTGAGTAAGAGTTTATGTGTTAGTGGGTCCCACTCTTTCTGCGTGAAATATGGAATAAGCATCAAGACATAACTGCGAGCACTCAAATAAGGGAAGAAGGAGACCCCCCGCCTCCGGGTACTTGGTTCTAAGCTCTTCTAATTGTAAAATCTTACGTGTTTTTGTATCAAGTAAATCGTAAACGGACAGGATTCCGCCTTTCCCCCACATGTAAAAATCCTTATGTGGAGCCCCCCTCTGGAAATCTGGATTACCTATAAGGGTGCGAAACATAGAGGCGTGAGAATGTAGCCCAAGAATTCCCCTCATTTTTTGCCAACCCCGCCATGTTGAAAATACAAGTGGGTTTGCCCGAATCAGTTCTGGGATTGAATGAAAGGGTAGATGCAAAAAATTAGCTAGCAAGATCTTCCCTAAAAATGATTGTTCCGTCTTGGTGTCTGTGTATACTGATGTGTTTTGTAGCCAGTCCGCTGCCATACGAATCAACGCAGCCACATTGTATGCCCGAATATTCGGAAAATTAATACCTCCGTTATCTCTGGGCTGCTGCAAAATTATCAACATAAGCCGAGGTCTTTTACCACCCCAAATGAAGCGACGAAAAAGCGCATCATGCGCACTTCATCTTTTCGCTTGACATAAAGTGGAAGGGAGTGCAGGAGATACAGTAATTTTGGGAATTCTATAAGTTTAATAAGGTTTCCCCGGCCCACATAAGACAACGGGAGTTGCCTCCATGCGTGCAATCTTGCTTCTAGCGAGGCCATATAAGGTGCAATATTATCTTTATATAGATTGGTGGGAAGCCTCGATATCAATACTCCCAAGTAGGGCATCTTATTAGTGCAACAATTAAATGGATAGAGCGGCGCCCAAATAGGTTTTGCTGGCCCTTTTAGCAACATAGCGTTTGTTTTGTCCATATTGATGTGGTACCCCGAGAGAGACCCAGCCTCCTGCAACATCCGCAACACCCTCTGCAAGTTTTGTCTTGGATTTTTCAAGATCGACAGTACATCATCGGCAAAAGCCACTATGTCCAAGATCGGGGAATCTTCCAGATTCTCATCAGTAACGTGACTAGGCTTTAGATACTACAATAACGGATCAAGCGCAAGGTCAAAGAGCAATGGAGATAATGGACAACCCTACCTGGTGCCCCTAAACATGTCTATGGGAGGAGTTAGTAACCCATTAATTAATTAAAAGACTAGTAGAAGATCCTTCTTGGATGTAAGAAATGAAGTTTCTAAAAGTAGGACCAAAGTTTCTCTTTAACAAAGTAGCAGACAAGAAAGGCCACGAAACCCTTTCAAATGCCTTTTCGGCATCTAAGCTCAAAAGCATCAAAATATCTGAAGGTTCCGAGGCCTTTACCGTCACCCCCACCACTGTCCAAATATTTTTAACTGCCTGACGACCCTGTACAAAGCCGCTCTGGGCTGGGTGCGCTATATCTGGGAGAAATGTCTGAATTCAAGTAGCCAAAATCTTGGTTAGGAGTTTATAGTCACTATTGAGTAAAGCTATTGGGCGGTAATTCTTGACCAGAGTGTGATCTTTGCCCGGTTTTGGGAGTAAAATCGTACACGATTCCGAGAATAGCTCCATTGCTCCTTGATCCCGGTAGATTAATTTATATAATGCAGTCAATGTAGTCGTCACCTCCACTGATAGGAGTTTATAGAATTCATTCACCAAGCTATGCAGGGTAGTGCAATCTAGGGAAGATGCTCATAAATTGCAAGCAGACCTGGACACACTGAGTGCTTGGGCATCCACTTGGCAAATGGGGTTCAATGTGGATAAATGTAAGGTTCTGCTTCTGGGTAGAAATAATCTACAGGCATCCTATGTCCTAGGGGGAGAAAAATGGAGAATCGCTTGTTGAGAAAGATCTGGGCGTTCTTGTAGATTACAGATTATAGAACAGCATTCAGTGTCAATCAGCTGCCTCTAAGGCAAGTAAGATATTGGCGTGTATTAAAAGAGGCATGGACTCGCGGGACAAGGATGTAATTCTACCGCTGTACAAAGCATTGGTGCGTCCTCACTTGGAATATGCTGTTCAGTTCTGGGCCCCAGTTTATAGAAGAGATGTAATGGAGCTAGAGAGAGTGCAAAGACGAGCAACCAAACTTATAAGGGGAATGGAGCATCTTAGTTATGAGGAGAGGTTAGTAGAATTGAACTTATTTAGTCTTGAGAAAAGATGGCTTCGGGGGGGACATGATTAATTTATATAAATATATAAATTGTCCCTACAAAAAGTATGGGGAAAAATTATTTCAAGTGAAGCCCCCTCAAAAGACAAGGGGACATTCCCTTCGGCTGGAGAAAAAAGGATTCAATCTCCAGAGGAGAAAAGCGTTCTTCACTGTAAGAACTGTGAATCTGTGGAATAGCCGCCCGAGGAGCTGGTCACAGCAGGAACAGGTGAGAGTTTCATGAAAGGCTTAGATACCTACCTGGAACTAAAGAATATTAATGTGTATGTAGCTATATAATATTCTGGATCCTGGCTGGTGGCGGCTCTGGGGTCAGAGATGGGCTCTCCCCTGGAGTAGATTGGTTCTTGCCTTGTTTGTTTCAGGGAATTAACCAGTGGTGAGGCTGGGCATAATGTCCTTGTCTCCCTCCCTTCACCCACTTTTTCTCCACCCTTGGTTGAACTTGATGGACACGTTTCTTCCTTCAACCGTACTATGGAACTATGTAATTTCCATAGCCATCTGGCCCTGGTGATTTTTCCATATTTTTATCTAGATAGATGAATATATCTGTGTGTTTTTATATATTTCCTATTTTTCCCCCTCTCTCAAATCTTTCAGTTGTTATTTTGTGATGGCCTACAAGGAAGCTGCCAATAGTAACAAGGTGAGATGTCAAGTAATCGCCCTTGTTCGGCAATGATCAAGCCGTTCTTAAAGGTTGCCGTCAGACTATCATTGAACTCGCAAAGTTGACTGGGATTTAACGGAGCTTCTGTCCAATGAAGAACCAGTCACCGGTCGCCCATAGTACCAAGATTCATCTCCGGTTATCAGGGTTGGCTTTCAGTTGTTCCTGTGAAGCATGGCAGGCAGCCGGGGGATTGTCCCTCAGATCTAGGGGTGAGCTGGCAAGGCGCAAATTGTGCTGCAACTCATTTAGTATCCTATTCCCAAGTTAAAATTCACTGAGCGGAGCTCTGTCAGATCCCAGTGATCTCCACGAGTTCATCAATAGTCTGACAGCAATGTTCCAGAAGGGCTTGACGAATTTTCATCAGTTTGGGTAGTTGAAGTACGTCTGGAACGAGCTCAAAGGGGTTGTCTCACTACAAGGATCGCTGCTTTTTATGTTTAAAGAGCTTGTTAAAGCAAGTCACTTTGCAATATGTGTCCATTAACAGTGTCCTAGCTATTCCTAGATATCCCTTCTTATATGGACTGCATCAGCTCCTCCGGTCCCTATAGCTACAGACCTGTTCAATCTCTCCTGATAGGCTGCCAGCACTGGTTGCTATAGCTACAGACCTGGATTCTACTGCAGCCTAGTGGAAGCCAGTAAACACGCCCCTGAATTCAAAATGAAACCAAGAAAACAGGATTGAGGTAAGAGGAATCAGTGTAGTGAGACAAACCCTTTAATCATTGATCTTTCACCTCTTTTGAAATGGTAAAACCTTTCAGAAACGTGTCTTACTCATGACCGCCTCCTTGTAGGTGTCTGTATCTTAACTACTGATTCTGTTGCTCTTTTCCCAAAAAGAAAACCAATTTCATAGCTGCACTTTGTTTATAAAGCGTAGTTATACTCTATAGCTTTGTACAAACATTTATACCATTCACATTGGTCCCTGAACCCATTAGGGCTCACAGCCTAAATTCCAGATTAACCTATCAGAATGTGTTTTGGAGTGTGAGGGGAAACCCATGCAGACACAGGAAGAACATACAAACTTCTTGCAGATGTTCTTGGTAGGATCTGAGCCCAGGACGCCATTGCAGGGGGACAGTGCTAACCACTGAGCCTCCGTGCTGCCCATTTGATGAATTTTTCATATGAATCAACCATCACAATGTGGGTGAAAGATTGAACAACTTGTTGGCGGGTAAAAAAAAAAAAAAATCCCTGGATCCAAACACATCCTTCCCTTAAAACCATAGCTGGCATACTACATCATAAGGACTCCGGGCATTCACCTAGTGACAGGAATCTTCTTCTGGTGGACGGATATTAGTAGTGAAGTCTTCAGTTTCTTTTGGGTTCCCCACTGCATATGAGGCAGGTTGTTTGTTTGATAACGAGCATGGGCTGAAATCACGCTTTTTTTTTTTTTTTACTTACTAAAATTGCAAAAATCATAAGACTGAATTGTAGTAAATGAAAATACAAGATATTATATTTCAGTAAAAAAAATAAAATAAAAAATTCTAAAGCCAGTAAAGCAATGCAAACAACAAAATATCAGCAGCGCTCTACAAACATGGCATATAGCGGCATATACTGTGCGCACCACTGCTGTTTTAGAAGGCCTCGCTGGCCGGCAGGTATTTCTAAAGCGTTCCGATCCAGCACCCGCTTACTTGCTCTTTCCCGGCGCATAAGTGCCGGCAAGAAGTGACATGCCACTTCTTTCTCCCAGGGCACCATGCGTGTTATGATTTTACCGTATTTGCAATGCGTCCTTCAGACACATTGCAGCACGATTAAGCCCCAAAGTACGTCCTGCAAATACGCCGTGTGAACATACACTAAGAGACAAAGTGAACATAGGAACGATTTCAAAATGCATTTCTGCTACTGAATATTTGAGGTTCTGACTGCATATTTTTGATCAAAATTGCAAGGGAGCATCCACCAGCAGCAAGGCGACCTCAACTCAGATTGGAGCCTACTCGGGCATTTTACACTGCTCGGTGTCCAGCCCTCCATATTTTGAAGGTCCCAGCTACTTTCTTCTCTAATTTCAAACGGTATTTGTAGATGGGCAGAGTGCACAACCAAAATGGAGGCTGCCGCCTCCAATGCAAACAATGCAACAATTAAAATTGATCAGCACATCTAAATCCATTTTAAAAAAAATGAGTGTAGTTGCACGCTGGCTTGGCCGCAAAGCAATGCAAACACCACACAATATCAACAGCGCTCTACAAACGCCAAGAGGCAGCTACAGTGAACAGGAACGACTTCAAAATGCATTTCTACTGCTTTTTCAATACATAAAATGTTTAGGTTCTTAGCGCACATTTTTTATCAAAATTGCGGGGCTCATCTACCAACAGCAAGGGGACTTCCATTCAGATGGGAATGTACTCTGACGTTTTATCTAGCTAAATATCAGTCTGGGATTTGGATTTGTAAAATATTAGGATCCACAATTTTACAGCTTGGTCACGTCTCCTAGACATCCTGCCCAAAAAAAATCAACTGTACCGAAATTTACTTCAACTTAAAATCTTTCAGTGACTAATATAGTGTCCAAGAAGAAGGGTGATCAGTGTGGCTGCTGTAGATTTGTGAAAAGCAGGTTTCTCTTGTTAGGCTAGGACAAAAAAAGTCAGAAAGCAGACGGCATTTTGTCCTATGCAGGACCGCGGTTTTTTGCACCGATTTGCGCAAAAACCGAGGTAGGTTTTAGTCTCTTCCATCGGCCCTTACAATTGAATGTACGGGAAACCGACGGCAAAACTCCCGCAGACTATGCAACATGATGCTGCTTCTACCGGATTTTTAACGCGGTGGTATAGACTACAGCAGTGATTTTTCATTGCTGTCTATGCAGCACAGTGTATCGTCAGATTCGGAATAGTTTGAAACCGCCAAAAATCCTACAGTATTTCTGTGCTGTGTAGACAGCTTTAGGCATGTATCCACCCAAATGACCATGCAGTGACCACTCCAGTACTGCCAGTAACGACTATCGCATTGGTGATCCCAGAAATGGATGAACAGAATATTTAGAGGGCAGCTGGAAAATGTTTATATTTGCAGATTACATATTTATTTTTAGTGTGTTGACCTCACATCTGTTAAAAGTGCATGATCCACAGTTCATCTGTGAGGATATAGATATCCATTCTATACTTGTATCAAATTAAGATTCTTGCAAATTTTGTGTTTTGAAGGTTAAAGCTCTGGCCTCATGGAGACTTTTTGTAATGTGACACAATAGATTTAACTATTAAGCAACTGCCCAGGCGCCTGCAATGATCCCGTAATTCTAGCAGTTTTACCCCATGTGGCTCCAGACAAGTTGCCTAACTTTTTAAATAGGCAGTAATTTAAAGGGGTTGTCTCACTACACGGATTGCTGCTTTTTATGTTAAAGATCTTGCAAAAACAAGTCACTTTGCAATGTATGTCTAATAAGAGTGTCCTACCTATTCTGAGATATCCCCTCTTGTATGGGCTGCATCAACTCCTCAGGTCGCTATAGCTAGAGACCTGTTTGATCTCTCCTGATAGGCTGCCATCACTGGTTGCTATAGCTACAGACCTGGCTTCTACTGCAGCCTAGTAGAAGCCAGTAAACACGCCCCTGAATTCAAAATAAAACCAAGAAAACAGGACTGAGGTAAGATGAATCAATGTAGTGAGACAACCCCTTTAAGTCTTTATATAAAACCAGAAAACCCCATTGAAACCCCTCAAAGATGCAGCCTGTTTTTTTTTTCTTTTTGCTGCTCTTTTTATTAGTTTTTGTTCTTTCACTGGTGGGGTTTTGTTTGTATGTGGTTTTAGTGACCTGTTTACTTTGTTCTGTGGGCCAGTACGATTACAACAATACCAAATGTACTAATAGTGCACAAAAATAACTTTGAAAAAAGTTGTCGTTGCTGCATTACAGACCCAAAACGTTTGTCTTTTGAAGGTTTTTTAGGGCTGCTTTTTTGCCGGGCGACCGGTGGTTTTCATTGATACCATTTTGATCACTTTACTATATGGGAGGCAGGTTGAGTGAAAAACCACATTTGACATTGACCTTGCAGGATAGGCTTTCCTACTTGGCAGACGTAAAGGCCATTGTTGGGCCGCTGCCTTCCTTAGCAATCCATTGGCTACAATGATCACCCACTTCTCCTCTCTAAAAACTGCAGGTGCTATTGACCACCATTGGAATTGGCAGTGATCTCACCGGTGCAGAAGAGAAATATTCCAGCCTGTAAACTCCATGACATACATTAGTGTAGATGGTATAGGAGGTGCGGTGAATATAGTGACCTTGTGTGGGAGCAATTCACAGAAAAAATGGGTCAAATCTACTCCAAATCACAAAAGGCAGCCATATTTGCTGCTGGAGAGGTAGGTCAAAAATATTCCCAGCAAAAAAGAAGCCCCGGAAGTTGCACCGGTTACAAATACTGATGAGCAGCATCTCATACACCTATTCATTGTCTGGCACCTTCATTTGCAGCATACAGGCACATGCTTAAAGGGGTTTCCAGTGAAAAAAATTAAATTCCAAATAATATCCCCCCCATAACTATACCCTTTTGTAATGAACTTTCATTTTTTGTGGGCTTCAGCTGCTTGACAGAAGGCTCAGTACTTCTACTTCTCTGCACACAGGAAATGATTGTGTCCAGCCCAGGAGATTGGGTTACCAAAGGGGTTTAGCTCCTTTTTAGTTTAGCCTTTGAAACAACACAGGTTTGCTCCTGCTTCCCAAGGCTTTCAACGCGAAGGAGAGGAACTGGAATAAAAATAAAGTTCAGCAAAGGATTGTAGGGATACAGGAAAAAGAGAACATTTAAAAGAGGAAATGCTGCTGCTTAACAGTAGAGAAGGGAGGCTGCATGCAACACAGAAAAGCACAGGGATGTGAATAAAGACCAGAACAAGATCCTCTCCTCCTTTGCAACCCTCTGCTGGGCAGTCACTTCACACTGGTGCCCAATCATGAGTATATACAGTGGTGGCCAAAAGTATTGGCACCCCTGCAATTCTGTCAGGTAATACTTAGTTTCTTCCTGAAAATGATTGCAATCACAAATTCTTTGGTATTATTATCTTCTTTTAATTTGTCTTCAATGGAAAACCACAAAAAGAATTGTCATAAAGCCAAATTGGATATAATTCCACACCAAACATAAAAAAGGGGGTGGACAAAAGTATCGGCACTGTTTGAAAAATCATGTGATGCTTCTCTAATTTGTGTAATTAACAGCACCTGTAACTTACCTGTGGCACCTAACAGGTGTTGGCAATAACTAAATCACACTTGCAGCCATTGACAGGGGTTAAAAGTTGACTCAACCTGTGTCTTGTGTGGACCACATTTAGCTGGAGAAAAAAAAGAAGCCCAAAAAAACTGTCTGGGGACTTGAAAACCCAAAATTTGGGTGGGAAGCCGAGCAATCCAAGGCAAAAGGGCCATCCCAAAGCCTAAAATTTTTTTCCCTGTGTCCCCCCGGCGCAGTGTCATCAAGAAAGGTAAACCCCATGGCACTGTGCAAACCCTCCCCAAGGCACGTGGTAACCCCCCCTAAGTAAAGCCCTGGCATGTGGCTAACCCCCCTAGATGTAAAAGCCCATGGCCTGTGGCCCAACCTCCCTAGAGAAAAAGCCCAGGCACTGTGGTAACCTCCCCAGGGCCCACTGTGGCAAACCCTCCCTAATGAAAACCCCAGGCACTGTGCAACCCCCCTAGATGTGGACGGAAAAAAAAATTGACGGATTTAAACGCAAGATTGTGCGGATGGTGGTAAAAAACCCCTAACATCCAAACAAGTTCAAGCGCCCGCACCCGAGGGTACAACAGTGTCACCCGGATATCCGTCGGCTTTGAATGAAAGGGGACTGTAGGGGGATACCCAGGAAGCCCCCCCTTCTACCCCAAGACATAAAGACCGGCTGGGTTTCCCCAAACCTTCCCTGAGAGAGCCAAAAAACTTTGGAAGAATGTTCTCTGGTCAGATGAGACAAAAGGATTTTTTTTGGGAAAAGGCATAAACAAGAGTTTACGGAAAAAAAAAAAGGGCATTCAAAAAAAGAACCGGTCCCTACAGTCAAAATGGCGGAGGTTCCCGGATTTTTGGGGTGCCTGCGCCTTGGCATGGACTGCTTGACCGTTTTGCATGGCTTTATGGAGTCGAAACCCAAAAAATTTTTCCCGCAAAATGTAGGGCCCGTGTGAGAAAGCGGGTCTCCCCAGGGTCTTGGGTCTTCCAGCAGGAAAATGACCCAAAACACCTTCAAAAAGCACTAGAAAATGGTTTGAGGGAAAGACTGGACACTTCAAAGGGGGCGCAATGAGTCCAGACCTGAATCCCAAAAAACCCTGTGGAGGATCTCAAAAGGGCCCTTTTTGGAGAAGGGCCCTTCAAATCTCAGAACCTGGAGAGTTGAAAAAGAAAATGGTCTAAAATTCCAGCAGAGCTTGAAAGAAACTCATTGTGGTGCCGGAAGCGGTTGTTCGCATTATTTTGGCTAAAGGTTGTGCTACAAGTTTTAGGCTGGGGGGGCCCCAATACTTTTGCCCGGGCCCCCATTTTTGAATTTTTGGGGGTGAAAAATAAATGATTTGATTTTTGTTTCATTCTCTTTTGTGTTTTTTTTCTGCAAAAAAAATGAATATATTAAAACAAAGAATTTGTATTGCATCATTTTCAGGAAGAAACAGTATTATCTGCAGAAGCGGGGGTTTCCAAATACTTTTGGCCACCACTGTAGGTTTTTTTGTATAGGGAAAAAAAATTTTTAAAATCTAAATAATAGTTTTAGATGGAATATGGGCTTTATCGGGTTATGCATTCATATGCATGAGGTTGAGCTAGACTGCCAAGCACAGCTTATGGCCAGAGGTGGCACGGTTTGTTTCTATAGGGAAGGGGGTCCCTTTTTTTTTTATTTTTTTTTATTTGTTTCATACAACCCTTTTAAGGCCGCCTGTGTCATTCAAGTGCCCATATCTTAAAAGAGACCTTCAACCAAGATGGATCCTGGCTAAGTTTGCAGGCAATGAGGTACATTTTTGACTGCAGGCACTGTTAGGAATATAAAACAGATCTTCTTTCCCGAGACGTGCACTGCGGTTTCTGTGCCAGTTCTTTTACGTTACAGAAGCTTCGCCCTATTTGGCTCCTTTTTCCCTTTTACAGGAGACAATTTGCATGTTGTGTAGCAGACTGAAAAAATAAAGAACATGACTCAAATAGACCTGGGATACTGGATATTCAAAGCCCTCTGTCAAGCTTGAGGGAGTGAGAAGCTATTGAAAGGCTTTGGCAATGTGCCTGTTGGTAATATGTCCTCCTTTCTTACATACCCATTCAGGCTCAGCCTCATGCCAGCCTTCTGCCTGATGAATCTGATTGCATCTCCCACCCGCTTTTCTTTTACAAGTCGGCGAATGGACCAGCTTTTTACATATTTATCTTATATGATGTACTTTTCTTCCTTTTGCAAATTATGCGAATATTTGAACTCACCTTGGAGTTCTGTTACTGTAAAAAGAGCACAAAGTCACAAATCCAATGCTTTTATAGCAATCAACGAAGAGACAAGTGGCTCCTGGTGGTTGCCATCCCAGTTGGGAGCTTCGCGTTGCCTTACCCTTTTGACGAGACTGTTAATACCATGTTTTATAGTAGATGGGCTGAGTCTTGGCATATTAGGCACTTTTAGGGCTCTGCCACAGCTGGATTTAATAGGAGCCGCATCCTCGACATATGTTTTATGGAAATGTCTGTCCCAGAGGGGTCTTCTGTGTTTGCGTTGCATGGGAGCCTATGTTGGTGGGACCTGCTCTCCGAACCAGGTCTCCCACCTACTGAACCAAGGCCTTATTCACATTTTCTGGTCTTTTTAACTACAGAACCTGTGTTAGGTGGTTATGCTTACTAGAAGAACTGCCAAATTGGCACGAAATGCGTTGTAACTTCTACTTGAAATTTTGAAAATTTTTATAAAAAGATTGTGGGGGCAATCATGAATATTTTGTTTTTCCCCCTGGGGGTTCATCCCCCGGATTGAGGGCTGTTCAGTTAAATCCACATGCATCGATTTTTCTTCTCGTCATCTTTTGGATGAGATGTTTCGATTGAGGCTGCTACATCCTGAATTCTAAATTCTTCAGAACTGTTCCTTGTTTGGGCACAACCCCAATGATGCAAAAATTTTTTTTTGCCCACTGCCAACTGTGGTTACCTCCATATGCTACACCAGAAGCGTCTTTCTTCTATTGTCCACCTATTTCTCCTCTCTCGCCCACAAGACGAACGTGTTTGAAGATATTCCAACACGTTTCTGATTCCTATTCATGGTATCATTCGGGACTCCATGAAAAATGTTTCCGGACTGATAGTGATGGGGCCATAGAGGTCTTTTAGGACAGATGGTTTCAAATTGGACTACATTTGCCCTATTTACCGAACGTATACACTTTGTGCATCAGACATAAAAGGATGGTCTACCCCAATGCACAAAGCGGATACGTTTCGTAAATAGGGCAAATGTAGTCTAATTCTGACCGCTTTTGCCTTGTAAATATCTACAGCCCCGCTGTGGTACTCCTTGGGATACATTTTTCATATTCTACTGACAGATACCACAAACGTGGATCATAAAGGTTAGGTATATGCAGTCTATAAATCATGGGTGCAGGGGGGTTGTTTTTAATGCCTATTTCTTTTGCTTTCCAAATCCATTTTCTAGCAGCGAGTTTCTTTGTTTTCTGGGGTTTCATTAATTTTCTCTAACCCCTTAAGCTGAACACCTGAAAAGTACTTAAAGGGGTTGTCTCACTACAAAGATTGCTTTTTATGTTAAAGATATTGCAAAAACAAGTCACTTTGCAATATATGTCCATTATCCGTGTCCTACCTATTCCTAGATATCCCCTCTTGGGGACTACAGACCTGTTCAATCTCTCATGATAGGTGGCCAGCACTGGTTGCTATAGCTACAGACCTGGCTTCTACTGCAGACTAGTAAAAGCCAGTGAACACGCCCCTGAATTCAAAATGAAACCAAGAAAACAGGACAAACCAATGTAGTGAGACAACCCCTTTAACCCCTTAAAGCCGACCCCAAGTTTTGGCCTCTCTGACAGAGCCCATTTTTGAACTCTGTCTTGTCACATTATGTGAGAATAATTTTTTGACACTTTAACCTATCCATGTGATTCAGAGATTTTTTTTCTCGTGACACATTGTGCTTTAAGATAGAAAGGGGAAATTTTGGTCCAAAAAATGCTTGTTTATTGTGAAAAATATCAAAAATCGTGAAAATTTACCAATTTAAACTTCAAATTTCTGCATGTAAGACAGATAGTTATTCCACTCAAAATAGTTTATAACTAGCATCTACCATATGTCTGCTGTAGTTTGGCCTAATTTTTTTAATCTTTTTTTTTTTTTTTTTTACGACATTAGGGGGCTTAGAAATTTAGTAGTAATTTTCAAATTTTAAAACAAAATTTGCAAGACACATTTTTTAGGGTCCAGTTCTAACGTGATTTTTGATTGACCTGTATGTTAGATACCCCCTTTAAATGACCTCATCAAGAAAACTACACCCCTTAAAGTATTCAAAACTGCAATTTAGGAAGTTTTTTAAACCCATTAGGTGTTTCACGGGAATTAAGCAAAGGGGAAGTGAAGTTTCAAAATTTTACTTTTTTGCAGATTTTAAAATTTTTATGCATTATTCACAAGAATACGGTAAACGTGATCAGGGAAATGCAAATTAATATTGATTCCCCAGATTCTGCCGTTTTCAAGTATCCCATATGTGGCCCTAGTGCTTTATTTGGCTCAACCACAGAGTAGGAGGAGCACCTACTGGACCCTGGGGTTCATTTTCATTACGATTTTATTTAGGGGCCATTTCAGTTTTGCGGACACCCTAAGGTGCTAAAAATTATAAACTCCCTAAAAATACCCCAATTGGAAACTACACCCCTATACGAATATATCCAGGGTGTAGTGAGCATATCGACCCCACAGGTGGTGTCACAAAAATTTTTAGCGTTGGCTGTGAAAATTTTAAAAAAACATTTTTTTTCCAATAATCTGCAATTTTAGCTGAAAATTTATAATTTTTACAAGGCATCCTGGTAAAAAAACCACCCCAAAACCTTGTTACGCAATTTTTTCCCAAAAGTTCAGCAATACACTACATGTGGGTGTAAACTGCTGTTTGGGCGCTATGGCAGGGCGTATAAGGGAGGGAGTTTTTACTTGGATTTTGGAACGCAGATTTTTGTGGGGCCATGTCGCATTTACAAAGCCCCCAAAAATACCAGAACAGGTGAAACCTTCCAGAAGTCACCCCATTTTGGGAATTCACACGCCTCATAGATCTCATCTAGGGGTTGTATTGTGCATTTTGGGTGCACAGGTGTTCCAAAGTTTGGTTTTTTTTTTGCATTGGGCTATGAAATGAGGGGAAAACGCAGTTCCGCCATTGTTTTTTGGGCTTCAATTTTACAACGTTCGCCTTTGCAGTTTTAAATGTTTGGGATATTTTTACTATGGGGGTCGGTACAATTGCAATGATATAATTTTATATAGTTTTTTTTAAAGTTTTATTACTTTTACCCCAATAGAAATAGGTCTATAAAAAATTGCGTTTTTATGTTGTCCTGTTCTGAATAGCCATAACGTTTTCAGTTTCTGTATACGGAGCTGATTATGGGCTTGTTTGTTGTGGGATGAGTTGAAAGTTTTTATTAGTACCATTAATGGGGGGCATATGCCGCTTTGATCACTTTTTATTAAGGTTTTTTTGAGGCATTTGAACAAAATACAGCATTCCTGGTAGTGTTGTTTATTTTTAACAGCGGTCACCGTGCAGTATAGCTGACATGCTAGTATTACTCAGCAGGTCGATACGATTACAGCGATACCCAATTTGTATTTTTTTTTTATGTTTTACGCTTTACACAATAAAAAAACTTTTATTCAAAAAGGAAAACACGTTTTTGCATCGCATAGTCTGAGAGCCATAACTTTTTTATTTTTCTGTGTACGGAGCTGTTTAGTGGCTTGTTTTTTTGATGGATGAGTTGACGTTTTATTGGTATCATTTTTGGGGGGACCAGACTTTTGATCAGTTTTTAAAACCGTTTTTTTGGGAAGGCAGGGTGAAGAAAATACTGCCAAACCTAGTAGTGTTTTTTATTTTTATTTTTCACAGCACTCACCGTTGCAGTATCCATGACCAGTTAGCTTTACTCCCCAGGGTCGTGATACGATTACGGCGATACCCTATTTTATATAGTTTTTTTTAATTTGGAAGCACTTTTTAAAAAAAAAATATAGTGTTTTTATTATGTTAAATAATATTTATGCATCGCTGTCTTCTGAGAGCCCTAACTTTTTTATTTTTCCGTATACAGAGACGTGTAAGAACTTTTTTTTTGCGGGCTGAACTGACGTTTTAATTGGTACAACTTTGGCGGGTTTTTATGAGTTTTTGATCGCTTTTTATTCCATTTAATGTGCTGCAGGATGCCAAAAATCGCAATTCTGTGAATGTTTTGGGTTTTTTACGGCGTTCACCATACGGGTTAATTAACATGAAAAGATTTATAGGGTGGATTGTTACGCACGCGGGCGATACCAAAATAGGGTACTTTATTTATTTTGAAAACTTTTTTGGGGCGATTGGCGTTTGTAAAGGGGAAAAGGGCAGTGTATGTGTTTTAATTTTATTTTTTACTTTTTCACATTTTTTTTTAATTTTCCCCAGTGAGGATTTGTAACTGCAAATCCCCACGGGGAAAAGCAACATTAGATTGCTGTTTTAAAGAGGGGATCGTGCACAGCGTTTACTGCTGTGCATTTGTCGCCATGGCAACTAGTGACACCATGCCCACAATGCATTGTGGGCATGGTGACATCACCAGACTACCCGGATACATTCAGACAGCAATCCGGGGAGTCTGGTAGGAGACGGGCGAGCGGCATCTGTGCCGCTGCCTCGCCGATCGTAGGCAAAAGGGAGCTCACTCCTCCTGCCTCGGCATCATTATCCGCGGCCATGACAGGCTGCGGTAATGATGGGTTTTTCACCCGCGGCCGGAGCTCACTCCGGGGTGATGGGGGCATGAAGCCAGCGGTAATTTACCGGCTGGTTCCATGCCGCGATCGCGCGCGGCTGCCGCAAGCCCGCCGCGATCGCCAGGGCGAAAGCATACGTCCATTTGCGGGAAGTCACTTCCCGCTAGGGCGTATGCATACGCCCAATGTTTGGGGAAAGGGGTTAATGACCAGCACATTTTTTTTTTTTTTTTAAATTTTTGCCTCCGTGTTTCAACAGTCGTAACTTTATTTTTTCAATGACGCATTTGTACGAGGCCTCGTTTTATTCAGGACAAGTTGTACTTTTTGTTGGAATAGTTTAAGTTCACTTATTGCAGAATTTTTTCAATTTTTTTCGCTTTATTTTTTTTTTTTTTTACATTCACATTTCACACTTGTTAGATTAATTCTACAGGTTATCACTGTTATATGGATACCTAATATGTGCAGGGTTTTTTTTGTGTAATGTATTCACAATTTTTTAATTTATTTTTTCTACACTTTTTTTGATTCTATTTTTTTTTTATCTAATGAAGGGATAATTTTTGCCTTTTTTTTTTTTTTTTTTTTAACAAATTAATTTTTTAGCATATTCATATGCTAATTTCATTTTGATACAGGCACCAGTCAGGGCAGCACATAGTCTGCCCTGATCGCTGGCTTCTTACACAGGCAGCTCTGGGGATACTCTAGGTCTCCAGGGCTGACACTGCAGCCATTTCCCGGGCTCTGTAGTGTCACTGGGAGTCCCCGATCACCCGACAGAGCAGGGGAAAGCCCTTCGATTGCGCTGCAGTCACTGACAGTGACAATTAACGGGTTAAGCGTCGGGGAGCAGAAGTTTCCCCCGCTCCCCAGTGCTCGCAGAAACTGCGCTGGGAACAGGGCTTTGAAGTACAGCTCTGTTCTCAGCGCTGCTGCGGTGTTGTAGATGAAACCGCAAAGGGCTCGACGTCCTAGTGGGGGGTCAAATCAGTATATTGAATGACACGTGCCAGAGAGAGAAATCACAAGCTGACCATCTGCAGTCTAATGCGTTCTTTGACTCTTTTATTACTAAACACAGATATATATATATATATACACACACACACATATATATATATATATATTATATTATATAATATATATATATATATTTTATATATATAATATATATAAACCATAGACAAAAATTCTAGGTGACATACGTTCACCCCCTTTATTGGCTCTTCTTATCTATATCTTTCTCTAATACAGCCTCTTTGTCTAGGAGAAGCAAAATAGTTAAGGCCAGTGGCCATCTTGGTTAATTCTTGGCACAACAGGGTGTGACTGGACACAGGCGCCATCTTGAGGATGAAATAGACATTTCACCTAATACATTCCATAACAGTGGCGCCAGGAGCCGCAAACCCTGATGTCTGCAGCAACGTCAAAAGATGTCGCTGCAGACGAACGGCCTGAAATGCCCGACGTCAAGAGGATGGGCGGTCGTTAATGGGTTAAACTCGGTCAATCCGAGTGTGTATGAGGTAGTCATGAGGAATAGCAGCTGGCTAAATTGACAGCAATGGAAGATGATTGGGCACTTCAACACGTTACGCTTCCTTTATCCTTTGGTGTCATAATTTAAACAATTTCTGCTTGTTGTTTTTCATGAGGTTTTTTAGTAGATAGGAAAAAAAATCTTCAATGTAATATAACTTGAAGGGCCCTCAGTAATGGGCTGACAGGCTCTGATTGGAACCTTTTGTTCTCCTGCTGGAAGATAAGAGAGATACAATCCTGTTACACATAAAAGCATATCGGATCTTATAGCTGAGACACAACCGTCCTTACAGCTTAATGGCTGGATGAAAAACTATTCTCAGTAGGAGGCAATATAAACCCCAGTGACACGTTGGAAAAATTGCACAGGTGCAGATACTGATGAACAATTGCTACTAAACAACTTCTTAGTGAATTTAAAAAAAAAAAACTGCACAGTGGATAAAAACCAGTTCACACCACTATGCAGAAAAGCAACAGCACCATACAGGGGAGATTGCTCGAATGCAGAAATAATGATAAACAACCACTCACACACCCACTGTTCATAAGGGTGTGATTGCTAGTATTACAGTTGCACATAGATAAGGCTTGTATAGGGGCCAGTTATATGGTTACGTGTGGTGCACAATGCTGGCTTACAACCAGTTGATGATGCCCAGCATGAAGTTTTGCCCTGTAATACTGGGAAGCAGAGGGTGTCGGTTTAGGTGCAAGTATGGTTGTGTGTTTGTGTTTTTGAGATGTTTATGCCTATTAAATCATATAAGCTCTAGCTTTGGGATGGCTAGTCCTAATCCTGGATCTGTAATACTTAATCTCTTGTGTCCTAAATTTGTGGCATGATATGGACGTACAGTAGGAGCGGGTCATCACTCGTAAACAAGAGGAGCTCTGTATTCTGACTTGTTATACAGTTTTTTTTCTGCAATGGTTTGAAGCAAGCAAAAGTGTGAAGCTCAATAGTGAATGATGACTGAATTAGGCTGTATTCACATGGTCAGCGTAGTGCACTTTGTAAAGTGGACAGTAGTCCTTGCAAAAGCGAGTGTGTTCTTTGTACCAATATAATCCTTTGGCCCTTGCATTGTGCAGAAGAAACCTTGGTCACCAGGAGTTTGGATATTGGTGTCTCTGAGTTTAATCCTTTCTCCAGTTGTCGTCTCCTGCTCGGTCCGGTGGCCATGGTGGATAACCTTATTTTCCTGTACACACTGGTTGGTTGGGTCCCCATTTCCAGTTGCACTAGTCATAGTTACAATTTAATGTCTTGTCATCTCGCTAACTTCAGCTACTGTTGTCAGCACACCACCACAGCCAAATGTGCACCCACCAGGAGATATCTGGACACTTTGGGCGACATGTAGGATTTTTGGCGCCAAGGCACCATTTTTTTTTTTTGCATTACAAAGGGCTGCGGGTGCTCTGTAATGCTCCTGATATTGAAATGTACCGGTTTAAAAATATAGCGAACAGGGCTGTACTAATCTTCTGGCGGAAGAGACTTCAGGCGCAGGCCCGTTCATACAAGTCCCCCTTTGTGATGACCTAGGCATGCTCTGCTGATTCTAGTAACTGAGCGTATAATCACAGTGGAAGAAAACTGGTTTTAAAGAGGTGTACATTTCAAATAAGCAGGCTGCGAAAGGATTTTTTTTTCTTTGCTGGACCATAGGGAATCCAGGCTATGTACGTTGTATCAGCAGTAATCTGTTCCGCTCCTTCCTTAGGGTGACGTTGCCTGTATTTAGATTTTTTGCATCTGATGTTGAGCATTTCATAGGAATGAGTCCAGTTCCTTTCAGTTCTTACAGCTGACATTGTGGGCTTTATGTATGAAAACGGTCTAGTAGTAAAGGTATTTGCGATGCGTATTTCAGCTCGTAATTGCGCTGCAATGTGCCCGAAGTATGCCCCGCAAATACAGTAAAATCATGGCACTTATTGAGTGCTTTGATAAGCGGTGTATTCCCTGATGCACAGTACGCGTCCGTAAAAGATGTCCCTTCTTTCGTTTGCATGCGCACCGGGGAACGTGAAGGTGAATGTGAGCCCGGCCAGGGTGCTGTTGAAAGTACGTGCTGGCCAGCGCACAGGTAAGTGCCGCTACACGCTGTGTGAACTCTACCTAAGGCCCTGTTCACACGACGAATTGGGCCGCGGTTATGGTTGCGAGTTCAGACGCGGTTTCCACGGCCATAACCGCGGCCAAATCGCGCCTAGTTTATTAACACGGTTTCCTATGGGAAACCGCGTTCCTATTCACACGCCGCGGGTTTGGCCGCGGCTTCGTGGCCGTGGCCAAACCCGCGCGTGTGGAGAACTCTCCTGTCAATTCATGACAGGGAGTGCTCTGCGCGGCGGCCGCGCGGTGCTGCCGAGGGCGGTGCGCGGCTGGGCTGCGGCTCGCAGCGCGTTTTGCCCCCTGCTATTAATTTGCATGGGGGCAAACACTCGGCGCAAGCCGCGCCCCTAACCATGCCCCACCTGCGCCGAGACCACGGCCAGCGCCCGCACCGCAAACCCGCATCGGGAGACGCGAGGTCCGACGAGATTTCGGCCGCGGGAACCGCGGCGATACCTGCGGCCAAAACCGCTGTGTGAACGGGGCCTAAGACTTTGTTGCCCATAGCTGAGCGCAGATTGGTTGCTTTCATTTGATATAGGACTCTGGAAAAATAAAAGTTGCACACAGATTGATTGCTATGAGCAACAAAGACGGTCTTACTGCTATACCACTTTCATACATAAGGCCCACTGTGTGTGTTTGGAGGGTCATATGACCACACAGAAGTAGTAGAATGGAGGTCCTAACATAAAGCCGCTTCCAAGAACATTATCAGTGATACAAAGTACATAACCTAGATTCCTCACCATCCAGGAGAAAAATACCAGGATCTATTATTTTTATCTAAAAGAATTACCCAGAATTAGAAAAGGGGTTTGCTTGTTCTATTTTGTGGGCGTTTTCTTTGTTTTGTTTTTTTTTTGCTCACCAAGAAAATGATCCACTTTTGTTATTAGGTTGTGTTTGGTACTGCAACTCATCCTTTGATTAGGCCTTAGCTGTAATATTGGACACAGGCTACATCCGACTGCAATATTTTGGTCAGTTTTTTGCATACATACTGGCAAACCAAAACCAGAAGGGGTTCTAAAACATGCATGAGGTGGAGATCTTTCCAGAGGGGGAAAAAAATTCTATAGTGTATGCATGTATGTTTGTATGTATATGTGTGTATATACACACACAGTGAAGGAAATAATTATTTGATCCATTGCTGCTTGTGTAAGTTTGCCCACTGACAAAGACATGAACAGTCTATAATTTTAAGGGTAGGTTAATTTTAACATTGAGAGATAGAATATCCAAAATAAAATCCAGAAAATCACATTGTATAAATTATTTGCATTTTGCAGTGAGAAGTGTTTGATCCCCTCCCGACAGAATTCTGGCCCCTACAGACCAGTCAGACGTTCCTTATCAACTTGTTACCTGCATTACAGACAGCTGTCTTAAATAGTCACCTTTATAAAAGACTCCTATCCACAGACTCCATTAATCAGTCAGACTCTATCCTCTACAACATGGGCAAGACCAAAGAGCTTTCTAAGGATGTCAGGGACAAGATCATAGACCTGCACAAAGCTGGAATGGGCTACAAAACCATAAGTAAGACGCTGGGTGAGAAGGAGACGACTGTTGGTGCAATAGGAAGAAAATGGAAGCTGTCAATCGACATCGATCTGGGGCACCTGCAAAATTTCACATTGTGGAGGGATCCTTGATCATGAGGAAGGTGAGAGATCAGCCTAAAACTACACAGGGGGAAATTGTTAATGATCTCAAGGCAGCTGGGACCACAGTCACCAAGAAAACCATTGGTAACACATTATACCGTAATGGTTTAAAATCCTGCAGTGCCCGCAAGGTCCCCCTGCTCAAGAAGGCGCATGTGCAGGCCCGCCTGAAGTTTACCAATGAACACCTGGATGATTCTGTGAGTGATTGGGATAAGGTGCTGTTGTCAGAGGAGACAAAAATTGAGCTATTAGGTATTAGCTCGCCGGGTTTTGAGGAAGAGAAATGCTGCCTATGAGCCAAAGAACACCGTCCTCAATGTCAAGCATGGAGGGGGAAACATTATGTTTTGGGAGTGTTTCTGTGCTAAGGGCACAGGACTACTTCACCGCATCAATGGGAAAATGGATGGAGCCATGTACCATAAAATCAACCTCCTTCCCTCTGCCAGGACTTAAAAAATGGGTTGTGGCTGGGTCTTCCAGCAAGACAATGACCCAAAACATACAGACTGGCAACAAAGGAGTGGCTAAAAAAGAAGCACATTAAGTTCATGGAGTGGCCTAGCCAGTCTCCAGACCTTAATCCCATAGAAAACTTATGGAGGGAGATGTAGCTCCGAGTTGCCAATCATCATCATCAATTTCTTAATGATTTAGAGATGATCTGCAAAGAGGATTTGAGCATAATTTCACTTGACATGTGCGAAAACATCAACTACAAAAAACATCTGACTGCTGTGATCTGCACTGAAAAGGCTCATATGGAGCTTCTGTCACAAATTCCATCATTTTGGACACTAGAAATAATGTTTATTCCGTTATATGCGGATACCATGACACGAGTCTTATTTGTCACGTAGTCTTAGTGTCATTACTTGTTGATGTTATTTATTTATTTTTAGGTGGATCCAACCTTTTATTCAATCAGAATCTACAGATAGTTGTCTGCAGGAAGTGCATTTTTTTCCTTACTTGCAAAATGTATGGTTAGAAGCTAGATCTGTGCTAACAGAAGCTGTGTGTAGCTTTCTTTCAAGCATGAAGGAGCAGTTCTGGAGTTTTGGAGCAGTAACATCACGTCGGCTTACACGGCTTTATGTGGATTCTGGCTGCTTTGGGGGTCACAATGATGATGGTCAGAAGTACTAACCCGTGGCCCCTCAAAACAATTGGCGGTCCCAAGATTGATGTTGCTTATTATGACTCCTGAGGAGTGATCACCTGAACCAGTCCTGTGGCAGTATGCCATGCCACAGCTTTAACCAGGGACCAGTGGAGGAGTGTTTTTTGGTTGATTCCCCACCCCCCCTCTCCATAAGGTGGTGCCATTTATATAAAAAATCTTTATGCAGCCCTTTACAATAGAAGGTACAAGTACAGAGGAAACGCACTAATTAACGATTCAGACAGTGAGTGTTGACCCTTCTTGAATAAACTCACAATCTACGAGCAAGTAGGCGTGATGCAAAGAAAATAAGTGCTTGATTTGTTCAATGGTGCAGTCATCTCTTACAGTAAAAATAAATGGGGTAGCGCACACAAAAGTGGGTGTATGTGAAAATATAAATTGTATGGAGCTTGGAGGCTGCTGTTGAATGAGGGAATGGGAGTGTTTAGAGAGAGGCATTTCTATAATGATGTCTTTTAATTGCAACATCTACTTTACTGGGGTGAAAGAGGTTTGGGTTATGGAGAAAGATGAAAATAGAGGTGCAGGAAGCATCTCTACCCTTACTATAAAACCATCACCTGGGGAGAGCTTTGAGTGAAAGACTGAGTTAGAATTGTGTTCTATAGTGACTAGACAACCAGAGCAGAGACTGCTGCAGGGTAGAGGCATCGGTGTAGCGGTTAAACCGAAAGATGAGCCTGGCTGCTCCATTCAGGACAGATTGGAGAGGGGAACGTTTGGTGAAAAGTTAGTAGAGAATGACCGTAATCCAGAAGAAAATGTGAGCACAACCAAGTTTTTCTGAAGCAACGAAAGGGCAGATTCTGAAGATGGGTCTTAAGGTGCAGGTAACATACACTACTCCCAAAAAGTTAGAGATGTTTGGTTTTCGGGTAAAATTTATGAAAAACATAAACATTTCCTGCTACAGTGATATTTTCTCCTGAACGTCAGCCATATAGGTCATAGCATGGAATGTTTATTTTTTCGCTCCAACCGTTTAATGAACCAAAAGCCAACACCAGTGAAGGGTCTACACCATCAAAAAATATCAGTGTCTCCATAATGTGTCATGAGACCTTGAGCATAAATTACAGCTGGACAACGACATCTCATGCTGTTAACAAGTCGTGTTATTAACTTCTGAGGCCTGGCACCCCACTGTTCTTGAAGGACACCCCTCGGTTCATTGAGGTTCAGGGGTATAGAGTTACGAGCTTCTACACGTTGACTCAGCTGATCCCATGGGTTTTCTAAGGGCTTCAGGTCTAGGGAAAGTGCGGCTGCTTCATTTGAGGTACCCCAGTCCCTAACAGCTGTTCCTTAAAGGGGTTTTAGTAAAAGTAAAATTGATGTGGGAAGCTTGCAAACTAAATAATAAACATTTTCACCATTCATTATTATTAAAAATGCTGAACCATTTTTGTTTTAGCTGCTCCTTTAGTGATCCATTGTTTACAGGTAGTCTCCAGGGGATACGACCAGGGCTGAGAGCTTCTCACTCCTGGTCGCACATGCTCAGACATTGCCTCTCCTCCCAGGCAGCTACTGAGTGTTCAATCCCCAGGTGCTGTCACTCTACTCCTGTCCTCTGTACTCCTTAGTAATTAGTCAAACGGTGCAAATAAATAAAAAAGAAACCTCCAATGAGATCTGTGCATTGATAAAGAGAAAAAAAAAAAAAAACAGGTTTGGTTCCTGCAGGGATTTGAACCTAGGACCCTTGTGCCTGGAGGCAAAAACTTTTCTTCTCAGCTACTCACAATGCTTTACTTAAACAGAGCTTTCTTTGACTAGAGAGAGGAAAGGCCTGGTGATGTCATCCTGCTGGGTCACATGATATGTAATTCAAACAAATCACACACGCCTCCTTCTGAACACACAGAGCTGAAATGCTGGATGCAGGAGGTATGAAATGAGATCGTAGCAAAACCCCTTTAATGATGCAACCTCAATGAGCTGGAGCATCGTCCTCCATAAAGATAAAATTAACCCTATGAGGTTAATGCAGAGGCATAATGTATTCATGATGTTATTCCAGTAGTAGTCACTGTGTCACAAATGTAGGACGGTTCTGTATTAACTAGACACACCTGCCCACACTGTAACATCACCACCAAAGGCTCGTCTGGTGACAACCGTGGCTGATGTTTAGTACTCTCCTTGATGTCTCCAGCATTGTTTGCAGTCGTAATTTCTGCTCAGAGTGAATAGACTTTCCTCACTGAGGACCACTGTTCCATCCTTCACCGTAGCTGCTCCCTGGCCCAGATGATGATGCCTGTGCCTAGTAGTGTGGACAGGTACCCTTGCCAGTTGTCTAGCACAAAGACCAGGTTGATGTCAACGGCTACGAATATTCTGATGTGACACTTGGTTGCCTCTCACCTCCCTTAAACGTGCCTGGAGTTGTGGACGTCCACCTCTTGGCTTTGGAATGAATGGACGGACTTCATTCCATATTCTTCCAGCTGTCAGGGCCTCACATGATGCAGTTTGGTAATTTTCTTGGCTGAGACACTGCCGTCGATGAACCGGATGATGCTGCTTCTATTTTTGGGGGAAATCTTCATTGCTGCTTTAACCAGTGACCTTTCACTAGGGAATCCGCCTAATAACACACTGAGCTATCGGGGAATGTGACAACAGTTTGCAATTTGTAGTATATAAGACGGAAAAAGATTTATCCACCACCGGGAGCAAAACAGTAACAATGCAGTTACATGACCAGAATCTTTATAAGCAGATGCTAAATAGTTGCGGGTCAAAGTTATGTATTAGATATCTAAAATGACTGTCTATAAAAACGATGGGAGTCTCGCATTCAAAGCCATAGTGGATGGTAAAATATGGAGCCTGAAAGTCACAAGTTCAAAACATTGTTACCCTTTTGCTTGTCGATGTAAAATATATTTATTGGATACAACTTTAGAACACAGAAAACATAATAAAGAAATTGTAAATACTCAAAACGGTGCATTAAGTGGGGGAAAAAAAACCGTTTTCAACAAAAACGTCCTGAATAACATTTGTGGAGTCTCTGAATTTGTTCTGAGAAATAGTATTGCCTCCACCAGATCCTTCACAGATGACCTCATATCTGATATCATTATATCCGGCTAGAGAACGGTCTCCCTACACTAACTTGGGTTGTTGGCAAAGCGGTGACCACAGGGGCAACATCTCTAACAATGTTGGGGTATAAAGGAAATGCCTCAGCCACAGTCAGTTTTGATGAATGGTTGAACTCTTCTACTTCTTTGAAAGCAGGTGAAAAATTTTGCTGAAATCTGGTCAATCTGTTTGTTATGTGAGCGGAATCTTTTCCCCTGGGGCAGCGCTTTGCCTGCTCCATGTCATCAATTACCCTCCTCATGTGATACGGCTGAAGATATGGGAGCAGTAGCACCGGCCGGACCCAATTCCTCTTGCTTTTGGCACTGCATTGAACGAACTGGACCAACTTACTATGTATCTTGGGAGTCAGCCCGTTTTATAACGACTCTGACTCAACCAAAATGGGCACCTACTTCACAGCCCTGGTAGTAATGCTTTATCCTGGAAACACTATGAAGAAAGAAAAAAGCTATAGACTTTGCATATCTAACCTGAGGAGCGCAGTTGGGTGATATCACTGGATTATCCTTCAACGTGTACACCCTTATATGACTTCCAAGTGCTAAGCCTACTTTGCATAGACGGAGTAAAGGGAGGATTGGAGTCCAACATGTAACCAAGACGGCAGGCATGCTGGTTATTACTTATGGTGGTACAAAACCCTAAAATGGAAATACTGTGTTTAGCTTGGTTAATAGATGTTCGGAGCACAAGAGCTCTTTGTTTTTTCAGATTCAGTTTTTTTTTTTTTTATCAGATTTGATGTTCAAAAAGCAAGAGGGCATGTTAATGAAAACTGACAATCGCTGTTTTATAGTAGTGCAGGCGTGATGGGAGTTGGAGGGCATGTAATTGGGTGTTATCCATGTAGAGAGTATTTAAAGCCAAATCTGCAGATTCATTGGTCCTTCAAGTTACAATGACCTCAGGATAGAATATTTCCACCATACAGTGGTCTTTCCTGGAACAACCACAACACTCCCCATACACACACTGATGATATGCGGCCTGTGATTGATGGAAGATCCAACTGATTATGAACAGTTTACTTGTAAATTATCTGTATTAGTGAGGTGCATGCAGTGATTGGTAGTCTAGTAGCTCCACTCTACAGTACAGTGCAGTACTACATGTCCTGTACTGCTCTTACATGTATTAGTGCAGGGCATGCAGGGATTGGTGGTGTAGTAGCACCTCTCTACAGTACAGTGCGGTACTACATGTCCTGTACTGCTCTTACATGTATTAGTGAGGTGCAGGCAGTGATTGGCGGTCTATAGCGCCTCTCTACAGTGCAGTACTACATGTCCTGTACTGCTCTTACATGTATTAGTGAGGTGCATGCAGTGATTGGCGGTTTATAGCGCCTCTCTACAGTACAGTGTGGTACTACATGTCCTGTACTGCTCTTACATGTATTAGTGCAGTGCATGCAGTGATTGGTGGTCTAGTAGCACCTCTCTACAGTACAGTGCGGTACTACATGTCCTGTACTGCTCTTACATGTATTAGTGCAGTGCATGCAGTGATTGGTGGTCTAGTAGCTCCTCTCTACAGTACAGTGCGGTACTACATGTCCTGTACTGCTCTTACATGTATTAGTGAGGTGCATGCAGTGATTGGTGGTCTATAGCGCCTCTCTACAGTACAGTGCGGTACTACATGTCCTGTACTGCTTACATGTGCCAGGATGAGCGGCTCCTTTGGACTCCAGGTGAGGGACACATTTTCTTTTTATCTGGTACATGGTGTATAAAGTCCAGACCCAAAGTAGCTCCTGTCCTCATCATAGAAAGTGATTTCCAGCTTCCAGCAGCTGTTTCTGATGTTAAATGTAAGGACTTTATCTAGATTAGCATCTGCTTCATTTTCTTTACTCTTCATTTTACATGATGTTGGTGACATTTTGGAGGTTTGGAACCACTTCACAGTTTTCCATAGAGTTATGGTTTTCACAAGCAATGGTCATCTGGGAACCAATTGCTATTTTATGTTGAGTGACCACCGTAGTATGTTCAATAAGTGCTGTTTCGAAGGAAAAAGAAGAGGAGCCAGGACTGATTCCTGAAGAACCCCGACAGGAGGAAGAGAAGACGTAGAGCCAACAAAACATACATTGACTGAATGGTCAGAGAGGTAAGAAAATAGAGAACAGTGACATTAAGGTCAATGGGATGAAGTATGCACAGCAGGGAACGAACGGTAATCTACACTATCAAATGCTGCAGAGAAGTTTAGAGAAATCGATATGGAGTAGTAGCTGTGAGATTTAGCCATCAACAGATCACTTGCCACTTTACTATAGGCAGTCTCTGTAGAGTGAAACGCGTGGAAACCAGATGGCAAAGGGCTGTGAAGAGATCTAGCAAAGATGGCGGATTGGGCAAGAGAAGACTAAACGTTCTAGTAGTTTTGAGATAAACAGATTATAGCCATGTTAATAGCTGCACCGGGCAGGTCCAGGTGGTTTTTGCCTCTCTAATTGGTTTATGAGGACGTATTTAAAAGAGGCAAAGATGCCAAAAGAAGTGGATGAGTGACGATGGCTGCTACAAGGTGTGCGGGAACAGGGTCACAAATGCAGGCTCAGAAGAGCCTAGAAAACCCATTAAATTTACCAAAACCATAGAATTTTAAGGGTTCAACAAGAGAATTGGCAGAGATGGGGATCAGGCAAGAGCAGACCAAGCATACAAGTAGTTTTGAGATGAATGGGAACTGAAGACAGGTTGATAACTGCACAGGACGGTTCCTGAGAGGTTTCAGCCATTGGGAAATGACCGCATGTTTAAAAGAAGAGAAAAGATGCCAAAAGCAATGGACGAACCGCAGCAGCCGGGGAGACACTAGACAAAATGTGGGGGGAATAGGGTCAGTCATGTAGGCAGCCGGCTGAGCAGAGGCTAGAGAATGATTGTGCCCACGGCCACTGATGAATTCCTTAGGGGTATGTTCACACAAGTGCAAATTTACGCTTCCATAGATGCTTAAAAAAAAATGTCTTCTTAGAGGCATATTTTGGAAAATCCTATTGTTTCCTATTGGGATTTTACAAGTGAAAAATGCCTAAAAAATTTCCACGGCCATAATTGCATCCAAAACGTGGCTCGCTATTACGCTTCATGTGAATGACAGGGCGGTTATATTTTATTCAATGAAGATTTGAAGCTGGTCTGCGGCCGATTCTGGGCTGGTTTCCAGCGCGCAAAACACGTTAAAGGACCAAAAAACACTGTGTGAACATACCCTAGGTGTATGTTCACACGCCGAACTGTGGCGCGTTCTGTGGGTGCTGCAATACGCTGGGTGTTCAAGAAGAACGCGCTGGCCAACGTGTACTTCTAACGCACGGGGTTGGGAGCCGGCCCCATTTACTCCCAGTATCCACGCCGCGAAGAAGAGACGTCACTTCTCATACCCGGCGTATAATACGTGCGTGTTGTACGCCGGGGGAGACGGACGTAATTCATAGCTCTCTATGAAAGTTATGAATTACCGTAATTGTGGAGCATATTGAAGCGCAAATATGTGCCGGAACGCACCCCGCAGTTACACCGTGTGAACATACGTTAAATCAAACTGAACTCCTGTGAATCCAATATCTAAATGAATGTGAGGAATTTGCGGTCGGTAAATAGAACAGAAGTGTTTCAGGGATTAGTGGTTTGTGAATGTGGAATTAGAGAGAGAAGTATTGCAATGTCAGCGCCTCCCTCCTGTATCCTGCAGCCGGGACATTGTGCTCTTAATACCAGCGGAGGATGCTTGGCAGCTCCCGCACTGGAAATTTCCACTGTCTAATGAGACGCCGTTACTAGTCCTGTAAATTTCCACAAGCCTCTCGCCTCCAACCTCTCATTAGCCATTCTGACAGCTTCTAGATTCTTCAGCCCTAACGACTGTATCGCAGAGCTCTGGAATCTAACTCCTAATAGGACCCTGTTCCTCCCGGAGCTGCTCCTCGGTGTCCTCTTACTGAGAAACGGAATTAAAACAATTAATTTAGAACTTGATGCTCGGAGTCCTAATGATTGTACAATGCAGAAGTCTTCGTTAAAATGTAATGTATTATTCCAAAATTGCCATTGCTGCTAGAATTCAGAGATGGACTCCAGACAGAGGCGTAACTTCAAGCTCTTGGGCCCTAGTGCAAAAAGTGAAATGGGGCCCCCCGTTATCATGCTCCATTGACAATACTGGTGTCTTCCTATGTGGCAGAAGGGCTTTTGGGCACCCTCAGGCTGCAGGGCCTGGTAGCGACTGCTATCTCCGCACCCCCTGTAGCTACGCCCCTGACTCCAGAGTAGTTTGAGAAGGGCGTACTGCCCCCATAATTAAGGCTATGGTATGGACCTCACAGAAGGACCCCCTGATGTTCCACTGGGCCAAACTTCCATACTTTAGCAGAAGTGCAAGGATCCCGACAGTAGCTCTGCATGCAAGCTGTTAAATTTGGGTTCAATATCCCCACCTGAAGCTATCTTTAACGGGACACTTCCTTCATTAATGGAGAATTTTTGTTTTAAATTTTTTATTTTTTTATTTTGGTCCTATGCACTTAAAAATATCTAAGATCTTTTCCTTTTTTTTGTATAACTGTATTTTATTGGTATAAAATATATAAGGTCAACATGGGTATACTCATGAAATTATCATATTATACTAAAACAGCCATTAACCCTCAAAGTAGGGACAACATTCTTATCTTAATTAATATGAAGACCAGCCAGTGTCCCATCCTTCAATCCTCTACAGTCACCACTATCTCTAGAGTCCATGTCATAGACTATGATTATTATACCTCAAATTCCTGAGCAGTAGCGACTTATCTGTCTGATCATAGGTGCATACCAATATAACCTTAAGTACCAACCTAAGTAAGGCTAGTGAAATACCCTCATGACATTAGCTTATAACATGTTATTTATTATTATTATTATTTATTTTAAAGCGCCATTGATTCCAGGGCGCTGCACATTCGAGGGGGTTACATACATTACATAAGTCAAACGAGTACAGTGATAAGGGATATTGACAATTGGCACGACAGAAGGAGACAGGTCCCTGCCCGCGAGGGCTTACAATCTACAAGGAGGGGGAAAGAGACAGGAGGTGAGGGGCAGACATGTCTGTGGAGGAAGTAGTGACAAGTTTAGTGAAGGTTTATAGCAAGCCTGAAGAAATGGGTTTTTCAGGTTGCTTTTGAAGCTGGTGAAAGTGGGGGAGAGTCTGATGTGTTGGGGCAGTGAGTTCCAGAGTGTGGGTGAAGCACGGGAGAAGTCTTGGAGACGGTTGTGAAAGGAGCTGATAAGGGGAGAGCAGAGGAGAAGGTCCTGTGAGGAGCGGAGAGTGCGTGGGGGGAGATATTTGGAAATTAGGACAGAGATGTATGGAGGGGAGAGGTCATGGAGAGCCTTGTAGTCATGGTTAGTAGCTTGAAATGAATTCGCTGGGCAATGGGAAGCCAGTGAAGGGATTGGCAGAGGGGAGAGGCAGAGGAGTAGCGAGGAGAGAGGTGGATAAGACGGGCAGCAGAGTTAAGGATGGATTGGAGGGGAGCGAGGGTGCTAGCTGGGAGGCCACTGAGAAGGATGTTGCAGTAGTCTAGGCGGGAGATGACAAGGGCATGGACCAGCATTTTTGTAGTGTCATAGCCGAGGAACGAGCGGATGCGAGTTATAACAGCAATAACCTGTAAGTCTTAAGACAAACCTTTAAGACATAACAAAGACATAACAGAGACATTAGGAATGACATTGAAGACAAACAGCGGGTAGGAACCAATCCTTATCATTATGGTGATACCAGTCAAGCAATTCCAAGTTGGGTCAAGTGAACATCCCAGGAGGACCAAATCACTGAGAATTTGTCCATCTGATTATTGAGGAGAGCAGTAAGGTGTTCCATTCTACGCACTTCCTGTATCCGATTGTAGAGATCATCATCAGAGGGAGGAAGAGGGGATTTCCAGCATTTCTAGCAATTAGATATCTGGCTGCGGTCAAAATATGCAGTGCCAACTGCATCTCAGCTTTGCCCACATAATAGGGAGTCAGGTTTCGCAAGAAAAGCTTTGCATCCATAGAAAAGCGTAAACCCAGCACCTCATGTAGGAGGTCCCGCACCCTTCTCCAAAACGGTTGAATTAACCCACAATCCCAAAAAATATGAAACAAATGAGCACCCCCATTCCTGCACCTCCAACAATGATCTGACACCGTAGGATTAAATTTGTTTATCAATTTCGGGGTATGATACCAAAAGAACAGGACCTTGTGTTGATTCTCCTTATGCAGCGCACAGACTGAAGTTTTAGATGCTCTCTTCCAAATGGTTCTCCACTCCCTCAAGGGAATGTCCATCCCCATGTACCTATCCCACCGGTCCATGTATGTATGTCTTGGAGGGTTCTCCGAGTCTGGGACACACAGTATCTGATAGATCGCGGAAATGAGTCCCTTGGTGGAAGTGTCTGCTTTGCACAACTGTTCAAATGTAGTTGGAGATGATACCCTATCAGTTTGTAGTACCTGGCGCATAAAATGGCTAATCTGCAAATATGAGTAAGACCCCTGGCGTGGCAACCTAAAGGACGACAGAATCTCCTCAAAGGACATCAATTTCCTAGTCCTAAAGTTGACTATGTCCGCGACCCGGAATAGTCCCTTTTCAAACCAGGGCCTAAAGCTAACAGCGGACAAACTATCCGGCAGAAGAGGGTGGAACAGTAAGGATGTCATTGGCGAGGGCTCAGAACGCAGCAAAAAGTGCTTGGAGCAGGTTCGCCAGACATTCCACAAGAGAGCCATAGGGCCTAAGAGCCCCCTGTCAAGGTGTACGTCAGAAGTATTCCACAGCAATGAATTAGGGTGGATAGGTGCCAACCAGAGTTTCTCAATCTCTACCCAAACCGTATAGGCAAACAAGGATGACCATCCTGGGATTCTCCGTAGTTGGGCTGCCCAAAAGTATTTAATTATATCTGGGACACCTAAACCACCCGTCGACTTTGGAGCCAACAGTACGCTCCTAGGGACCCTATGTCTCCTCCGTGCCCATATAAACTGTATAATAGCTGCCTGCATAGCCCTGAACTCCCGCATAGGCATCTGGACTGGAAGGGTCTCGAAGTAGAGCAGTTTGGGGAGGATAGTCATTTTTATAGACGCAATCCTCCCAAACCAAGAGAGCGGCAAACGATGCCATTGATCCAATAACTTCCTGATTTCTGCAAATAATTTAGAGTAGTTGTGTCTATACACTGTAGCATACGAACACTTCAAGTGAACCCCCAAGTACTTTATTGCCTCCGTTTTCCAATTGTAGGGGAAATTGGCTCTTAGAGAGACCATCTGGGCCTCTGGTATGTTAATGGGCAGGGCTTCTGTCTTTTTCGTGTTCACCTTATACCCTGACAGCCTACCGAAGTCCCTTAACAAAGAATGGAGATTAGGCAAAGTCGTATGTGGCGAGGATAAGGACAGGAGGATGTCGTCAGCAAACAGCGAGAGTTTGTACTCCTTCCCACGCACCGTCACACCCCTTAATATCTGGGTTCATTCGAATCGCCGCTGCCAGGGGTTCAATAGACATTATAAATAAGAATGGGGAGAGTGGGCATCCCTGCCGAGTCCCATTCATGATTGGAAAAGGTGCTGACATGCTGTGAGGTAATCGGATTGTGGCCGAGGGGCGCCCATATAGACCACGTACTGCTTCCAAAAAAGGACCCCGCAGGCCATATGCTTCCAACGTCGTGAACAAGAAGGACCAATCCAAGCGATCAAACGCTTTTTCTGCGTCGAGGCACAAAAAAAAGAGCCGATTGATCCTCCCTGTTCACAACCTCGATCAGGTCCAAGGCTCTCCGCGTATTGTCGGCCCCCTGCCTCCCCATCACAAAGCCTACTTGATCTTTATGGATCAGCGTGGGAAGCCAGGGAGCCAGAAGGTCCGCCAGAAGCTTCGTGAAGATCTTCAGATCCGAATTTAGCAGAGCTATAGGCCTATAATTTGCCGGGTCCATCTGATCTCTATCTGGCTTAGGGATAAGAGTGATATATGAGTGGGACATCGTAGTCTGCATTGGGGACCCCTGTAAAAACTAGTTATATAAAGATGTCATGTAATCCGACAATTGGGGGAAAAAAGTTTGATAATATAAATATGTTAGTCCGTCCGGGCCAGGGGCCTTACCATTAGGCATGTTCTTCAAAATCCCCTCTATTTCCTCTGATACTATCGGAGCATTAAGCTCTGTCAACGCCTCTGGTGGGAGTCTGGGAAGATTAAATTTCCCCAAAAAGTCCTCCATCAGATCACCTCTACGGGTCGGGTTCGACGGCAATGTAGCAGGCAGGGAATAGAGAGCCGCAAAATAATTTCTAAAAACCTGGGAAATTGCATCAGGGTCATAAACTAGGGATCCCGAACCATCTTTCAGGGCTTGGGGTGCCCCCTCCACCAATTCGTTTCTTAACTGTCTAGCCAGCAAGGTATGGGGTTTGTTCCCCCTGTCATAAAATTTTTGTCTAGAGTACATCAGCAGCTTCTCCGTCCTGTCTAATGCCAACATCTTTAGCTGATGTCGTACTGCCACAACTTGACGAAGAAGTAGTCTGGAGGGTCTATTGTGTAGCCTGGTTTCTAAACCCTTCAATTGTTGTGTGAGCATTTCCATTTGCACTCCCTTATCTTTCTTGATGCGGGAGCCCAGGGCCATACAGCGCCCCCCTAATCACCGCCTTGTGCGCTTCCCAAAGTGTCGCGACTGAGGAAACCGAGCCTTCATTAGTCCCAAAATACTCTGTAAGACTAGCCCTCACTTCCTCCCGCGTTTCTGGCTTTTTGAGTAGGCTTTCATTCAAACGCCAATGGCGTTTTCTACTCCCCTCCAACCCTGGGTTCAAGGTAAGAGTTACCGGGGCGTGATCAGACCCCGTGATGGCACCCACGTCAGAGTCAACCGCTCTTCTCAGAGCCAAGATATTCCCAACAAAATAATCAATTCGGGTATGTGACCCATGGGGCGGGGAGTAAAATGAAAATGCCCTGTCTGTGGGGTGGTGTATGCGCCAAATATCAAACAGCGCGTAGGAGCGGATTAGCTTCCTAAATTCCCTAGAGAGCCCCAGTTGCGTCCGTGACAATGGCGTATCCTTGACCTGTAGACGGTCCATGGAGTCTGAGAAAGAGACATTAAAGTCCCCCCCCCACTAACACCAATACCGGCAATAGCCTAGACACCCTGGAGAGCACCCGTTTGAGGAACCTAATTTGAGACCTATTAGGTGCATATAGGTTACACAACACTATAGGAGACCCTCCCAGGAGACCCTGCAAGATTACATATCTACCATGATCATCTGAGATGACATGCTGGACCTGAATAGGGCACGTTCTGGAGAGCAGAATGGCCACTCCAGCCCTCTTTCGCGACTGTGAAGCAACATAGGCGCGTGGGAAGAGTCCCCTAACAAAAGAAAAACTTCCCTCCTTATCAAAGTGCGTCTCCTAGATGAATACTATGTCCGCCCTGGAAGACTTCAATTCAGTGTACAGGAGACGCCTCTTGACATCGGAGTTGAGGCCCTTCAAGTTGAACGAGATAAACTTAGCCATGAGAAAGATGAAGTAAAAGCATCTGATTATGGCTCTGGTCCCTGAATTGGGTAACAAGGTTCCAAACAAGGCACATTAGGGCTGGGGAGCACAACAGATACACACTGAAAAAACATGTGAAGAACATATAATGAGCATACATGGGTGATGCTCTGAAAGCAAGCTTCATTGTGAAAGACACCAGGGCCTCACCGGGCCTGGGAGGGTTTAAGCTCCGAAGAGTTACAGCTACCTCCACAAGTGGAAGAGACCTATCTTGTAGGTCAACCTGAGGGGGAAAGCTATCAGATGCGGCCTCAATGGGACAACCCCAAAGCTAACCGCTAAAAAAAAGGAGATACGTAAAGGGGGAGGGAAGGGAGGGGGAAAGGGGGGAGGGGAGGA